>CAUYLG010069899.1:0-17596 GCA_963573385.1 Cacajao melanocephalus
CGTTGATGGAGACCAGGGAGGCGAGGGGCAGGTGCGTGTCCTGGGGCGGCAGCAGCGAGTAGGTGACCTGGGCGTTGGTGCCTGAGTCTCTGTCTGTGGCGCTGACGCTGCCGATGTGCAGGGCGGGGCTGTTGTTCTCGGGAACAAACAGGGTGTAGGAGGTTTGTGTGAAGGCGGGGGCATTGTCGTTAACGTCGGAGACCAGCACGGTTATGCTCTGCTGGGTTTTCAGCCTGGGTGTCCCCAAATCAGTCACGGTGATGGTGATGTCGTACTCGTCTCTGGTCTCTCTGTCCAGTGGTGTCTCTGTTACCAGAGTGTAAAAATTCTTCGAAGTCGGTTTTAGAATAAACGGTAGATTATCTGGAATAGAGCAAATCATCTTGCCATTGTCTCCAGAATCTCTATCTCGAATTCGAAAGATAGAGACTACTGTCTCAGGAGCATTTTCTGGGATGGAGCTGGTGAGTGAAGACATGATAAGTTCTGGGGGATTGTCATTCACATCCACCACCTCTATGACTACAGTGCCTTTCCCAGAAAGGCCTCCTCCATCTGTGGCCTCAATTTCTACACGGTAAGATTTAATTTTTTCGAAATCCAATTTTTTCTTCAGTAGTATATCTCCCGTGACTTCATTTATTGAGAAAGTTTGTTTAATTTCATCTGATGCTTGGAATAAGTCATAAGAAACACTCCCGAAGTTTCCAGCATCTGCATCTCTAGCTAAGACCCGAAGAATTGGAGAGTCTAGGGGGCTGTTTTCCAGGACCTGCACCCGATATGGGGTGTGCACAAACTCAGGAGCATTGTCATTGACGTCTATGATCAGGATTCGAACCATGACCGTGCCAGACCTAGGTGGAGACCCACCATCCAGCGCCACAAGGGTTAAGCTGAACTCAGCCTCCTCCTCTCGATCCAGTGGTTTGTCCTGTACCAAATCTGGGTATTTCTTGCCCTCACTATGATTTCGAGTGAGAATGTGAAAATGAGAATTGGGGCTGATTGTGTATTTTTGAAGACCATTGCTGCCCACATCCAAATCCTCAGCTATTAACAACGGAAATAGAGTCCCCGGCTGGCTATTTTCCGGTATTTTCAAGAGCACTTCCCTTGCAGGGAATACTGGAGAGTGGTCATTTATGTCCTGGATCATTAGTTCTCCTTGAAAAAATTGCACCGGCATTTCCAGGAACACTTGGAAATGCAGTACACACGGTTCAATACGACCACAGAGCTCTTCCCTGTCTAGTTTCTCCCTCAGAAGCAAATCTCCAGTCTGACCATCCAGCTGCAAACGCTGCTTGTCATCGTCAGACACCACCCGGGCTGACCTGGACGCCAGTTCCCCAGTTCCCAGGCCCAGATCCTTGGTCAGATGGGCTACAAAGGAGCCGCTCTCTGTTTCCTCCAACACAGAATAACGAATAGGCTCGGGGCGAACCCGAGACAAGAACACCACCAAAATAAAGGCCAACACTTGCCTGTTTGGATGAACTCTCTCTAGCTTCTTCATGTTGGAGTCCAGGTCCTTACATCCAATACCTTCAGCAACCACAAAAAGACTTGAGACATTCAATTCTAATTTTTTGCTTGGAGGAATCGTCACAGAGTTGCTTTTAATATTAAATTTGTTTAGTATATCGCTGCCCCAAACCGCTGGTAACCCTGCACTGCTTGCAACACTTCTTCCGTGTGTTTTTGATTGCGTCTAGCGACACAAAAGAATATGCGAGCTTTTTTGAGCTCTTTATTCACAACTTAGCCTGCAGCGCCACCCTGCGTCTTGATTGAGAAATTAATAATTTCGAGAGCGTATTTGGGAAGTTTTCAAATGAAAGGCATTTTTAAGTGTAAAGATTTTTTTTACAAACTTTGTTATCACATTAAATGGCATAATTTAAAAGGTTATTTCATTACAGTGCATGAACCAGAATAATCATGAGCACAAATCAAGAAGATATCTCAGTCTCCCCACACTTAGCAGTGAAACTTCAAAGAACTCCATTTCTCCTTTGCATAATCCAACCACAGGAGACAAATTTTTATACACTTTCAATTTAATTCATAATAGTTACATATGTTTTTTCTAAGAATGTGAGGACTTTGTGATGATGCAAAAGTTTACGATGTTCTCTACTATATGATCTAAAGGGGGGCTATCTTTGAAATGATATTTTCACATTTTGCTACTTTAGTGTGCAAATACTAATACAGGTGAATGAACAGATATCTTGTTTTGTATCGAGCAATTTACAGTGTGAGCCTACATTGAATCTAGGAGTAAGGCAAATAGTATTAGAATCATAGATCCTTAGAACTAGAGAGGAAATGAAAGGGGTTTTACAGATAAGGAAACTGAAGTTCAGAGGATGACAGGACTTGATTATTCTATCTGATTATTATCAGGATAATGTCAAGACAAAAGTGAGTAATGATCATAGAATTTTGTTAAGGTAAAGGCTTCAAGCTGAACTTATTTGGTGAGATAGATGGAATCTATATTTTATAATGAGTTTGCCTCTTACCACATTCACCTTTTGTATCCCAGAGAACATATTATTTGACCAGCTAATTTTGCGGAAAAGAAGTACTGATTTAAAATACTTTAATCTGTGAGCAAAGGGTAACTTAGGCTGTTTCTACTCAGATATGGTTAAGTAAAGAGACTTGTGTATAAAATGGATCCCAGCACAGTGTGTAGCTACTGTGATTACTCTCAAACAATAAGAAAGAACTGGCATCACTGAGACATAGTTAACCAATTTATTGGTTACAATTAATATGTTGAATGGAGCACCACTTATCTTGTTATTTTATTTAACCATCCAATTCATGTAAGTGATTATAATTTATAATTAATGTTAAATGAATTATTTTTAAAGTATGAAATCTGAGATTTCAGATTCTGATAGTAATAGAAAGTATTAGTAAAAATTATTTTTGAAAGATGCATGGATTTTATTCAGTACATACCAGTTGAATCAATAAATTATTCCACTCAAATGATGTTTTTATCTATATATGCTGATTATTGTCAGATCATATATTCAGTCACGAACACGTCTGAAACTGAATACAGATTTTGAGAATATAATACTTGCTAAGCATTATATAACTAAATTTACTTTGATTCTATTTCTATTAATTAATTCCTATAAGGGATATATCTATGGCAGTAATAATAATATTAACATCTTAGAATTTTCTTTCACATTTAAAGTAAATCAGAGAAGATACACTATGCATCACTATTAAATGAAAAACAATAAAAATAAATAGTGAAAAAATAAAAAGAAAGAATATTATTTTAGACATAAATGGAAAACAAATCTCCTGGGCAAACCAAAGAGAAAATTGTTTTAATATAGTAACCAGGTTTTAGTTAGATTCAAGTTAATGCATTCAAGACAAAATTCAAACCATATTTTGTTTACTTATTCCTACATGTTGAAATAGAGTAAGAACTGGCTCTTTTCAGTTCCTTTTGCAATCCAAAAGTAAATGAAATCTCAATAACATTAAAATATATATTGACTATATGCCAGATATTATTCTAAGCATTTTACATATATTGACTCATTTTATCACCCCAACAACCCTATGAGGTGGGCACTCTTATTAGCCACATTTTGTAGATGAAGAATTGAGGCACAGCGAGTTTAAATAACCTGTCCAAAGTCATACAGCATGTGAAATGGCAGAGCCAGGATTTGAACTGTTACAATGTGGATCCAGAAACCATTCTTTTATATGCCTAAGTAGAGTTGGAGAGGTGAATAACGTTTTAGATAATTTAGATCCCAACTTCAGCCTTGCCTTGGGTACATAGTTATCATAGGTGAAATATATTTATATTCAAATGTTCAATTATTGTTGGAAACTTACAAATGATTTGTCTCTCTTTAGAGATAGTTAGTTACCAATAAAGAGAGATGTTTATACAAACTTACAAATTGGAAGGAAAACTAATATTAAATATTTTTGTCAAGATCATTAATCAGGTGAAAAAGATTAAGTGACATAACGAATTACTCATAGCCTTAAATATTGGATAAAAATATGTATAGATCTTTTGAAAAGTTGTTTAACTTTCTGATAAAGCGTTTAAAGTTACAATCAAGAAGGGTGGTCTAGAAGAATGGCCTAGTATACTATGCCATAGATTATTTCCCTTATCTCCCATATTTATCAGAAAAAAACAGATCTATTATACCTGAATGGAGGATAAACCAATGATCTAAGATAAGCTAATGATATAAAGAATGAGCACCTGAAAACTATTTCATCCCAGTCAGGAAAGCCATATTATTCATTCTGAAGGAGTCATATGACTATTTACATAATTGGTTGCCAGATCTGAAGTGTCATATTTAAATTATGTTCATTTTAAATATATAAAGAGAGATGAAATAGAGGGATACACAGGAAACTAATTGCCTTTTGGATAAAATAGAGGCAAGGACCTTATCATTGAAGAAAAGAGAAAAATAATTTTAATGAAATTTCAGGCTTGGCATGGCAGCTCATGCCTATAATCCCAGCACTTTGGGAAGCCAAGCAGGAGGATCACTTAAGCTCAGGAGTTCGAGACTAGCCTGGGCAACATAGCAAGACCTTATCTCTAAAAAAAAGAATTGTCCAGAGGTGGTGGCATGCACCTGTAGTCCCAGCTACTTGAGAGGCTGAGGTGGGAGGATCACTTCAGCCTTGGAAGTTGAGGCTTCAGTAAGCCGTGATTGTGCCCAGGTGACAGAGTGAGACTCTGTCTCAAGAAAAAACAAAACAAAAAACTACTAAAATAAATAAATGAGTTCAGCAGGGTTGCAAGATGCAAGATCACTATACAGAAATCAGTTGTATTTCTTTACAGTAGAATTGAACAAACCAAAACTGAAATCAATAAAACAATTCAATTTGTAATTGATATCATCAAAAGGAATAAAATGCTTAGGAATAAACTTAGCAAAAGAAGTGGGAGACCTGAACACTACAAAACATCATTGAAAGAAATTGAAGAAGTCTAAGTAAATGAAAAGTGTTCATGGATTGGAAGACTTAAGATTGTTAAAATATTGGTATCCTCCAAATTGCTCTACAGATTTAGTGCAATACCATCAAAATTTCAGTTGGATTTTTTGCAGAAACTGACAAACTGACCCTAAGATTCACATGAAAATGCAAGGGACCCAGAATAGAAACTTAGGAAAAAAGGAACAAAGTTGAAAAGCCCACACTTTCTGGCTTTAAAGATTTATTCTAAGTAAGATATTACATATGAGTATTTTGATATATTAAACTTATAAATACTATTTTTATTCTAGAATACATTATTATAAATTATCTTAGATTCCATCACAAATTTCTCAAGACAAACTAATTATTCAAGCATCTCCTTCCTATATTTACATTTCAGTGAGTATGACTTTAAAAATATCTTATAGGTTTAAGTTTGGAAGGTTATAGCTAATGTAAAATTTACTTTGCTTTCACCACTGAGCACTATTGTTTGCTTTACAGCTATTTCATTCCAATGGTCAGCTGATGAATCTGATGTACCTATTTAATAGAACATTCCAGGAGATCATTCCTTTTGTAAGAACTTCTAATAAATTCCACAGACTAATGATATTAACCATTTATTATTGTTAACTTAACATTTTGAAATAGTGCTATTGGAAATATGATTTAAGGAAATAATAGTCAAAATCTAACACCTACTTCACCCTTTATCTCTCTCAAAAATTCATGTTTAATTTTCCTCTATTCTTCCCTTTCAAAGTAAGAACAAAACACCCTCCAGTCATCATTAAGTTTTTTAAATACTCTTTCATTTTTAAAATAGACTATTCAAAACTTAGAAGTACAAATTTAACAATTTTAACTTTAGGATGATTATATTCAAATCCCTTTTTAAATATTCTTTTCTTTTTTGAGACAAGGTCACACAGGCTGGAATGCAGTGACACAATCACAGCTCACTGCAGCCTGGAGCTCCTGGGCTCAAGTAATCTTCATGCCTTGGCCTCCTAAGTAGTTGGGACTACAGGTGCAAGCCACCACATCCAGCTAGGTTTTTTAAAAAAAAAATTGTAGAGATGGGGTCTTGTTATGCTGACCATCCTGGTCTTGAACTCTTGGCCTCAAGCAATCCTCCCACCTTGGCCTTCCAAAACGCTGGAATTACAGATATGAACAACTCCAACTGGCCCATTGTTCGATTTTAACATGCTGAACCAATCTTGCATTCCTGAGATAAATCCCACTTGGCCATGGTGTATAATTATTTTTATGTGATACTAAAGTCAGTTTGCTAACATTTTGTTGAGAATGTTTGCATCTATATTTGTAAGGGAAATTGGTATTTATTTTTTTCCTTGTGTTATCACTGTCTGGTTTTATCATCAGGTTAATACTGGCTTCTGTAGAAGAGAGTCAAGAAATAGTCCCTGCTCCTCCATTTTTTGAATGAGTATATTAAGTATTAGTGTTAATTCTTGTTTAAACATTTGGTAGAATTCACCAGTGAAGCCATCTAGTCCTGGGCTTTTCTTTGTGGAAAGTTTTTGATTACTGGGTCAATCTCTTATTACAGCCTATTCAGGTTTTGTGTTAGGTTGGTATAAAAGTAATTGTGGTTTTTGCCGTTGAAAATAATGACAAAACCATAACTACTCTTGCACCAGCCTAATATTTCTCCTTAGTCAGTTTTGGCAATTACAGGTCTATTCACATTCTCCTTAGTTAATTTTGGTAGCTTGTGTTTTCTATTTAATCTAAGGTTTTTTCCCATTTCATCTAGGTTTTCTAATTTTTTGACTTAAAATTGTTTATAGTATTCCCTTATAATATCTTTTAAGACCTGTGAAATAGGTCATACTTTTCCCTATTTTTTCTTAATTTTAGTAGTTTATTAAATTTAGTAATAAATTACTTACATTTAGTAATTTACATTTAGTCCTCTCTCTTTTTTCATTGTCAGTCTGGCTGAAGCTTTGCCAATTTTGTTGAACTTCTCAAAGTTTATTTTAGTTTATTTTCTCTGTTGCTTTTCTATTCTCTGTTTTATTTATTTCCACTCTAATTTAATAATTTTCTTTCTTCCGCTTGTATTGGTTTTAGTATGCACTCCTTTTTCTAGCTTCTTAAGGTAAAAGTCTGGGTTACTGATTTGAGACTTTTTTTTTTTTTAATATATAGATATTTCAGCTAAAATTTTCTCTCTAAGCACAACTTTTATTGTATCCTGTAAGTTGTGGCATGTGGCATTTTCGTTTTTATTCATTTCAGAATATTTTATTTACAATGTCCCTTGTGATTTCTTCTTTGATTTATTGGTTATTTAAAAATGTTTAATTTCCACGTTTGTGAATTTCCCAAATTTTCTTCTGCCATTGCTTTCTAATTTCATTTCATTATAGCTGGAAAACATACTTTGTATGATTTTAACTCTTTTAAATTTATTAAGACTTGTTACCTGTTTTATGGCCTAATATATGGCCTAATATACAGTCTATCCTGGAGAATGTTTCATATGCACTTGAAAATAATGTGTATTCCGCTGTTGCTAGATGGGGTATTCTGTTAGGTATTGTTGGTTTATAATGTTATTCAAGTCTTCTTTTCTCATGTTGATACCATGTTTCATTGTTTTCTCATTTATTGAAAATTGTGGTATTAAAGTCTTCAGCTATTATTGTCAAATTGTCTATTTCTTCATTTGTGTCTCCTTTTGCTCCATTTATTTTGGGTTTCTATTATTAGGTGCATATATATATGTGTATATATATACATATATATATATATATATATATGTTTATGATATAGTTTCCTAATGGATCAACCCTTTTGTTATTGTAAAATTCCCCTCCTTAACTTTTTATTTTTAGTAACATTTTTGTTTGTTTTATAGTATATTTTGCTTGATATTAATGTAGGCATTCTAGCTCTTTTGCTTACTGTCTACAGAGAATATTTTTTTCCATCTTTTTACTTTCAACCTATGTATGTCTTTGAATCCAAAGTGTCCCTTGATAGCCTATAGTTGGATCATTTTAAAAAATCCATTCTGTCAACTTCTGCTTTTTAGTTGGAGTGTGTAATCCAGCCACATTTAACATAGTTGCTGATAAGGTAGATTTATTGGCAATTTGCCTTGCTTTCTACATCTTGTTATTTTGTTCTCTCATTATTCTCTATTGTGTTAAACACATATTTTCTTGGGTACAATTTTAATTGACTTGTCATTTCTTTTACGTTTTTTAAGTTATTTTCTTGGTAGTTTTCCTGGTTATTAAAATTAGTATCTTTTACCAATCTAATTCAGATTAATACCTACTTAATTTCAATAGCATATAGAACTTTATTTCTACATAGTTATGTTATCTCTCCCCTTTGTGTTACATTGTCATGCAAATTACATCTTTCCCAATTATAAACCTATGAACATAAATTTATAATTATTGCTTTATGCAGTGGTCTTTTCAAAAAAAAAGTTACAAATAAAAACACATTTATAGTTCTCTAGATATATATAGGCCTATAATGATGCTTTCATTTTTCATGTGGATTAAAGTTACTCATTGGTGTCCTTTGGTTTCAACCCAAATGACTACCTTTAATATTTCTTTGTAAAGAAGTTTTGCTAACAATGGAATGAGTCACTTATTGTTTATATAGTAATGTCTTAATTTCTCATTTTTGAAAGGCACTTTTGGTGGACATAGAATTATTGGTTGATAGTCCCTTTTAGCACTTTGAATGTGTCATCCCACTCCACTTTGACCTCCATTATTCTGTAAGAAATCAGTGTTAATCATATTGAGGATAAGATTTTTGAGGATAAGGTAAGTGATGAATTGCTTCCTTCTTGCTGTTTTTAAGGTTCTCTTTTTGTCTTCCCTTTTTGATCATGCTGTGTCAAGGCATGAATCTCTTTGATTTTATCCTGGTTGGAGTTAGTTGGGCTCCTCAAATGTGAAGATTAATGTTTTTCATCAAATTTGAGAAATTTTCAGCCATTATTTCTTCAGCTATTCTTTCCATTCTTTCTTCTCTTTCCTGTCCTTCTGGGACTTCAAGTATGTGTATTTAGTAGACTTCATGGTGTCCCACAGGTCTCTGTACATTTTCATTTTTAAAAATCTTTTTGTTCCTAAGACTGGATAATTTCAGTTGATTTCCTTCCTTCCTTCCTTCCTTCCTTCCTTCCTTCCTTCCTTCCTTCCTTTCTTCCTTCCTTCCTTCCTCTCCCCCTCCCTCTCTCTCTCTCTCTTTTCTTTCTTTTTTTTTCTCTTTTTTTATGAGACAGTGTCTTGCTCTGTCACCCAGACTTATTGCACTGGACAAGCTCTGATTCAGGCCAATCAAAGGCAGCCTTGCAAGTGGAGTCCTCCAGGGAGCCACCAAACAGATCAAATAATGGCAATTATTTGTGGTGCTGTTCTGTTTCCTCTGGTGGTGGCCAGGCTGCTGATTTTCATTGTGATTGTAAATTGTTAGTTTTAAAGACTACTAGGAAGCTAGAGAGATGAGGATGGAAATAGGCCAGTTAAAATGCTACAAAACCACTGTTTTTAACCAAGAGTGAGGCTTTTTTTTCTTGATAAATTCACCCTAAGTTGCTGCACATCTTTGTTTAAATTCCAGAGTTCTGAAACAGTTAATTTGGACAATTTTTCTCAGTTTCCTCATTGCTTTCCTGGAGAACAGGTTTTTCGGAGGCCCATCCTCTATCATTTTCACTGATGTTCAGAATACATTCTTTTTAAAAATTGCAGTAAAATATAAAAGAATACCCTTTCTTGTGGCACTGTTTACAATAGCAAAGACCTGGAACCAACCCAAATGTCGATCAGTGATAGACTGGATAAAGAAAATGTGGCACATATACACCATGGACTACTATGCAGCCATAGAAAAGATGAGTTCGTGTCCTTCATAGGGACATGGATGAATCTGCAAACCATCATTCTCAGCAAACTGACACAAGAACGGAAAACCAAACACCGCATGGTATCACTCACAGGTGGGTGTTGAACAGTTAGAACACATTGACACAGGGAGGGAAGCATCACACACTGCGATCAGTTTGGGGGGGCTAGGGAAGGGACAACGGGGGGTGGGAGGGTGGGGAGGGTGGGGAGGGATAATGAGGGGAAAAATACCAGATACAGGTGATGTGGGGATGAAGGCAGCAAACCACCTTGCCATGTATGTACCTATGCAACAATCCTGCATGATCTGCACATGTACCCCAGAACCTAAAGTACAACTTTAAAAAAAAAGAAAAAAAAAGAATACCCTTTCTTGTAATACCAAACATCGACAATGAAATTTCAATACTGCCTGTTACCTACTTCAAATTAAATAGAATTGAAACATTTGAGATGAAGAAATTCATTTCCTCAGAGATAAAGAAATTTAAACCAAAAAAATCTCAGAAAATACAATTTAGAGAATACAACTTCTTTTTCTAAAATAAATCCCAAATTGTTCTAGAAGTTAAATTTCTTTTCAAAGTCCTTCCTCATAGATAGCTCACATTAATTAAAGACAATTGGCTTCAGAAATTTGATATTTGTTTCTTATATTCCAGTCAGAAACTTCTCACACTGAAAGCTCTAGAACTAAGTCCCAATGGTGTTGATACCCCCAAAATGCCCAGGAAGAGGCCTTCTTTTGAGCAGCAGTGCACTAAAGTTTCCCAGTTGATCCTCCACATCTGAGTAGCACTGAACAGAAACAGAGATAACTGAAAGAGAAAGAAGCCTGAGTCAAATCAGTGATCAAGAGAATGGAAATCCTCCTATGGGTGGTTAAAGGAATGGAAGAGAAGACTGGGGCAAGTCCTAGACCAGGTGTAGGATGGTCATGGCAAATAAAGGTGGCTTCCAGTTGTCCTTAATAACAGCACCAGCTTGTGCCTGGTTGTGGTTGTCACTTAGGAGCCTAGATGTGCTTCACATGCTCCATACTTCTAGGTTGTGGGCCTACGTGCTAAACATCCAGGGTTCTGAGGTGTCAAGTCACCAATAAAATAGTCATGAGTTCTGACCCAAGTCATCATTTGGGTTACCACTTTGTTCTACCTGGCCAGCTCAGTGCACAATATAGAATTGCTTTGCAATAAATTTTCTTTGTTATCTAGCTATTACAGTTGTGTGTCATCCAGGATCTCCACATCTTGATGCTCAACTCCAGAAAGAGCCAGACACATTTAGAACTCAAACTCTTCAAGAGTCTCAAAAACCAGGGACATCAAAGCATACAGGTTCCATTGCCCAGGCTGATGGATACCAAGAGAGGGCTGAGGAATATGTCCTTGGGTGGCTGTGGGAAAGTGACTTAGGTATTAGTCCCTAGATTGTCTCTGTTTTTGCCAGTGATACTATTAGCATTCCAAGTAGGACTCTTTTTTTATTGTGGACTAATAAGGTACATGAGGAAGTTTGGGTCAGGAAATTGTTGACAGTGTTGAGGAACAGTATGATTATGTTGTGCTGTATTTCTGCAGATTAGATTCCACTCTAATAAGAGATGGTAAAGAGCCCTGACTTCTCTGTTACCAGAATAATTTTATTTTTTGAGATAGAGTCTGGTTGTATCACCCATGCTAAAGCATGATCCTGGCTTGCTGCAGTCTCAACTTCCTAGGCTCAAGGATCCTCCCATCTCAACCTCTTGAGTAGCTAGGACCTCAACTACATGCCACCACATCCAGCCAATTTTTAAATTTTTTTGTAGAGACAGAGTCTCACTATGTTTCCCAGGCTGTTGTTGAACTCCTGGGCTCAAGCAATCCTCCTGTCTTCGCTTCCCTAAGTGCTGGGATTAAAGGCATGAACCACTGTGCCCAGCTCCTGAACACTAATTTTTGACAAATGGTTTCATGAGGAAATTTTATTGGAAGGAGCAAATCCATTTTGCATTATTACCAGAGTCCAGAATCCCATGCTATTAAAAAAAAAGCGACCACTATTTCAGTGGAATCTTGGATTATGTTATTATCTTTTCTGAGCATTACCATGAATGCCGTTACTTGAATCAAGACCATGATTCTTTCCATATAGTACCCATATGTCAATTACTTCAGTTACAATTCAGCTTTCCTCAAAATCAACTTGTTTACTCTGCAGATTAAAACATTTTAAATTTCTCCATTAGCTTCCGTGTCTATAGTCTTAGCAGAAACCATGACAACCAAGAAGCAATGACATTCCCTGAGATTTTTGCCTCATTGAGCGAATGCAGAACAATACCACCCAAAAGAGCATGGGTCCCAGCTCAATCACATTTTTAGTGCTTGTTCCAGAACTTTTACCTGGGTGTGGTAAGGCTGAGCTAAGCTTTTAAATTAAGGCTTGGGTTTGCAGAGGCCAGGGATGAAACCACCATGAGACCCTCTTCTCCTTCCTCCCTTCCCCGAGATTGTCAAAACAAGTACTACCATGAAAGAAGCTTCCAATAGGAGATAAGTTCTCAATAAAATACCACCAAGTAAATGAAGAAGATTAACACCATGAAAAACAGACTCAACAAATACAAGAGTTGTTTTATCTACTGTAAGAAATATAAATTCAGCACAATATGGAAAGAATTTAAAAGTAAAAGACTCAAACAAAAAAAGAAGAAAATAGCAATTGTGAAACAAGAACAAATAGTTGTGAAAACTTGCCAAATGAAAATTTTGAAATGAAAATTATAGTTTCTCAAAGAAAAAAAATGCAGTACTTTATATGAATCTCAGGTTGGGGCCTACCATATATCTCCAACGGCAAGAATAAAGAAACACATCTAAAAGAGAGCAAAGAAGTTTACAGATAAAAGAATGAGAAGTAGACTGACATTATACTTTTCATCAACAGTGTTGAATACCAAAAGAATAGAAGGAAAATAAGCTTAAAATTTTAAATCTATGATCAAGCAAACTATTGATTAACCACATGCACATTTGACATTAAAATAATTAGGAGTAACAGATTTCTGGCTTTAAAAAAATCTAACAATTACTTTAAGAAGCAAAAGACATTCCCAGAATAAAGTAGAGGAATATATAGGAAAGCTGGAGTTTTTTTTTTTTAAAGGAAGTCCTCATTTGTAAAGAAGTAGAATTTATTCATCAAAGATTTATGAAAAGTATGGTGGTATAGTGAGTGACCCCAGTAGTTTTAATGATTGATATTTGAATATACCTTGGTCTTATAACAACCCCACATAAAAATTTAAATTTCATTTGTATCTCTTTAATTTTCAGTGTTAAAAACTAAGTTGTGAATGTCAAGGAAATATTTATTTCTGAACTAATGTATTTGTAGAGAGAAAAAGGAAGTGTTCACAAAATCAAGAATTATGTTTTAAAAATAAATGAATGATTGGCTATTAAAAATTGTTTCAAGGGTTTGGGATCTTGTAAATTTTATTTAGTCTTGATATCATTAAGACTAATCTAAGTTCAATAGCAGTACCAATTAGAGGCCAGATAATTTAAATACCAATTTCAGGAAGTTAATTTGATGTACAAAAAAGTCTGATATTTAATTTATTCTTTGTCCCTGAAATCAAAGATATGAATAAGCTCAATTTGGAACCAACTTGGAGATTAATACATAATTTTACAGTTCTCCAAGTTTCCACAAGTCTCAATATATGAAGGGAGACCATTAAAAAAATAAATTGGTTCTACAGAGAATTATTCTTCATACTCCATCCCTTTCTGAATACAGATAGTTCTTTTGAAATTCAATGTATAGATCAGGTCCAAATAAATAAGTTCATAAGTCCTTAGAAAATTCTTTTATTTCCCAAATAATTTAAAATTTATTTATTTAACAAATATAAACTGAGCATCTACTATGAATGAGGCATTGTGCTACCTGCTGGAAATGCCATTATGAATAAACCAGAAACAGACTCTATCTTCAGTTTGCTTAGAGTCCAGCAAAGTCATTTTATATATTCTACAGTGAGGGAAGGGAGTAAAATGTTTCTTTAATTTATCTTACTTTTTGACAATTGGAATGCTGGTGAGATCAACTTGTAAATATTTTACAATAATGAATTATCAGCCTGCCTAGAAGAAAAATTACTAGAAAATTATTAATGTATGAAGTCATCCCTTTTACCTTGTGCCAGACTTTTAGTTTGTGGAATTTCAAAACGTGGCAACAATAGTTAGTACTGTACATGTGATATTCTCTCTGTTATATATATTTAATGAAATACCCAAATGAATACATTTTTGGAAGCTGTCTTCAAATAAAAGGGTAAAAGGTTTCTAACTGCCCTAAAGAGAAGCAGCTTTGAACCAAGAGTAAGATGTGATTGTTTCCCATCTTCAAATTTAGTCCAGATTATCTTTTCTGGCTTTGCTAAATTCTATTCATTTTCTCAACAATGTGTAAATCCAGTACATCTGAAAACTAAATTACTAATTGTATCTGTTCTTCCAGCTTCAGTGTCTAAATGATTCAGCATATTGCCTTTTGAACATGTTAGTCCCCAAATGAACTGCCCTCTATATTTTCCGCAGTTGAATACTTCCCTGGCTCTGATACCACTTGAGACTAAGGCAATCAAAGAGAGATAAATCTTGATCCGAATTCTATGCCTTTTCCTGATATTCATGGAAAATCAGCTAAGTATGCAAAGAAGAAAAATATCTGACCAAAAAAGCCAGATTCAAACATCTCTATAAAGTACTTAAAGTGAAAAGAAATATTATATTAATTTTCCTCTGACTATTAAGGACTCACATTTAGCTGGGAATGGTGGTTCATACCTGTAATCCTAGCACTTTGGGAAGTAGAGACAGGAAGATCCCTTGAGCACAAGAGTTCCAGACCAGCCTGGGAAACATGGAGAAACTCCATTTCTACAAATAATTTTTTTTAATAGTTGGGTGTGGTGGCACACATCTGTCATCACAACTACTTTGGAGGCTGAGGTGGTCAGATCACTTAAGCCCAGGAGATTGAGACTGCAGTGAGCCATGATCATGCCACTGCATTGCAGCCTGGGCAACAGAGCCAGGCCCTATCTCAAATATTTTTTTATAAAGGATTAATGGCCCAGCACGGTGGCGCATGCCTTTAATCCCAGGTCAGGAGTTCAAGACCAGTCTGGCCAACATAGTGAAACCCCATCTCTACCAAAAATACAAAAAATTAGCCAGGTGTGGTGGTGTGTGCCTGAAATCCCAGCTACTCAGGAGGTTGAGGCAAGAGAATCATGTGATTCTCTTGCAGAACAATACCACCCAAAAGAGCATGGGTCCCAGCTCAATCATATTTTTAGTGCTGTGCCAAAACTTTTACCTGGCTGTGGCAAAGTTGAGCTAAGCTTTTAAATTAAGGCTTGGGAAGTGGATATTGCAGTGAGCCAAGATCTCGCCATTGCACTCCAGCCTAAGCAGCAGTGCAAGACTCCGTCTCAAAAAAAAAAAAAAGATTTATGCATTTGATGATCAGTTACATAAAGTGACGCTATTTAAATGTGATAATAACTACACTTTAACGGATGTTTGAAAACATGTCAATCTTAAACTCTTCCTCTTTGGGGGGAATTTTAAAAATCTTTGAGAAATTCTCTTTTCTCTAGTCACAAGTATTTAATTCCTAGAAAGTTCTATGGATGTTCTGTGGATGAGGAAATGCTTATAAGAAGAAAATTAATTTTTCCTAATACTTTTCCCTAATTAGGAGCTAAATATTCTGTTGCTTAAAATACTTTTTTTGATTTCACTCAAGGTAACCACAAGATTTGATGTTTTGGTTGCTTCCAGATTTTATTCTTAGATGTAGCCAATTAAGAGTTTCATAACGATATTGCCCTCTCCTTTTTAGAACTTTCTATTCTTGCATAACTTCTTTTAATTACATCGTGCAGGAGGTAGAATGCTGATATAGATGGACAGTTTCTATCCCAGAAAGATCATATATAATCCTAAATCATGCCAGGTTAAATTCTGAAGGAGGGAACCAAGATAGGGGAAAAAAAAAGTATCTTTCTCCTATATCACCATATAAGTGGCAAGTAAATATTAACAGTAAAGAAGGATTGGATAAGACACTATTACCATGAAGTATTTAGATCTCATATACACATGTATTTTCTTGAAAATAAAAATTGAGGCCAGGCACCGTGGCTCACGCCTGTTAATCCCAGCACTTTGGGAGGCCGAGGTGGGCAGATCATGAGGTCAAGAGATGGAGACCATTCTGGCCAACATGGTGAAACCCTGTCTCTACTAAAAACACAAAAATTAGCTGGGTGTGGTGGCACGTGCCTGTAATTCCAGCTACTAGGCAGGCTGAGGCAGGAGAATTGGTTGAATCTGGGAGACAGAGATTGCAATGAGCTGAGATCGCGCCACTGCACTCCAGCTTGGCGACAGAGCGAAACTCCATCTCAAAAAAAAAAAAAAAAATGGCCCTCAAGATTGGTAAACATCTCAGAATTTATTAAACAAATAATTGTCATCCTACCAGACATTTTAATAAACAATGTTTTTGTGCCGAATGGAAAAGAACAATCAGTTTTTAAAATGGCATAGGTTTAATTTTTTTCCTCAGTCATCATGAACACACTATAGATAAACCAAAGAGTAATTACCCATACCAGTCTATATCTGTGTCCATATTTTGGCCTATATAAGCACATAATATATTGAAATATTAATTGCAAATGTCAACACAGAAAATGAACTAAATTACTTTCATTTGAGTACTATGTTCCTAAAAAGATAATATTTTACTATATCTTAAATAAAACACATTCTCGTCTATCCTCAAAACTTCATTAACCATAGACAAAACCGCTTTGGGCATATTATATACAATAGATTATACGAATATATTCACAAGTGAAATAACAAAATTGGTGGTTTGGAACTCTCTCTACATTACTTTATAATACAAAATTTGAAATGAGTTACTTTAAAAAGCTATTTGAAATCACCATTAAAAGAAAATGAATTTCTTTTTGCTCCCCATTAGCAAAAAAGAAGGAGGAATTAAGACTGCATTGGCAAGCTAGGACGAAAGGAGAGAATATGAATGGATTAACTACAGAAAAAGTAGAATCAATATATAAACAAAATGTTCTATCGACTAAGGATTCTTGATTGAAATGCAAAATATTAAGAGCCAAACTACTTTTTCAGTCTTTCTGTTAATGAAACCTAAGCCATTCCCGGATTTGGAACTTTGCTCTACTCCTGCTACTCGCCTTGAGCCAGACCAAAAGAGATCCCAACAATGGGCAAAACAGTAAAAAAGCACCTTCCACAGATAAACAGAGATGAGGCTCAATAGAACCTTATTAACACTTAACTGAATTCAAAGCTGTTCCTGAAACTGGGGTTTGCCCCGCTAACCCTCTCTGCACCCTGAGCAAGGAAGTTGGGGATAATCGGCTTCAGGAACTTGAACTCATTTGTCCCAGAAGCTCCCGGCAGACACACCTCGTACTGGTAGCTCTGGGACAGGGTCCCGGTGCCGCTCACGTCCACCAGATGCCCTGGAAAGGGGCCCTCGGGCACCGAGCAGCGACCCACCGAGGCCGCCCTGCTCCTCCTGCACAGCCGCACCGCCAC
>CAUYLG010069902.1:0-15658 GCA_963573385.1 Cacajao melanocephalus
AAAAAATGATGAGTTCATGTCCTTTGTAGGGACATGGATGAATCTGGAAACCATCATTCTCAGCAAACTGACACAAGAACAGAAAATCAAACACTACATGTTCTCACTCATAGGTAGGTGTTGAACAATGAGAACACATGGACACAGGGAGAGGAGCGTCACACACTGGGGTCTGTTGGGGGCAACTAGGGGAAGGACAACAGTGGGTAGGGAGGTTGTGGAGGGATAACATGGGGAGAAATGCCAGATATAGGTGATGAGGGGATGGAGGCAGCAAACCACATTGCCACGTATGTACCTATGCAACGATCCTGCATGATCTGCACATGTACTCCAGAACCTAAAGTATAGTAAAAAATAAAAAAATTTTAAAAAGGCTTCAAGTGAATAAATTTTATATATTCAATATAAATAAGACCTTTATAACAAAGAAAGCTGTCTGAAGATGGAGTAGGATACCTTATTTGTAGGGATTTCCTTGAAATTATATATATATATATATATATATACATTCATATATATATTTAAACTATAAGTTCTGGGGTACATGTGCAGATTGTGCAGGTTACATAGGTATACACATGTCATGGTGATTTGCTGCATCCATCACCCCGTCATCTGCATTAGGTATTTCTCCTAATGCTACTCCTCCCCTATCCCCCCATCCCCTGCTATCGCTCTCCTAGCCCCCCCCATCCCCCACAGGCCCTGGTGTGTGATGTTCCTCTCCCTGTGTCCATGTGTTCTCATTGTTCAACATCCACTTATGAGTGAGAACATGTGGTGTGTGGTTTTCTATTCTTGTGTCAGTTTGCTGAGACTGATGGTTTCTAGCTTTATCAAAAAAAAAAAAAAATCCAGGCATGGTGGCTTACACCTACAATCCCAACAGTTAAGGAGGCCAAGCAGGGCAGACTGATTGAGCCCAAGAGTTTGAGACCAGCCTCAGTAACACGGCAAAAATCCCCTCTCTACAAAAAAAAAAAAAAAAAAAAAGCAAAAAATTTAGCCAGCATGGTGACATCCATCTGTGGTCCCAGCTACTCAGGAGACTGAGGTGGAAGGACTGCTGGAGCCAGGAAGGTAAAGGCTGCAGTGAGGCATGATTGTGCCACTGCACTCCAGCCTGGATGATAGAATCTCCAAAAAAAAAAAAAAAAAAAGTTAAAAATATGCTAGAATCCATGTGTTGAGGACTCTGCAAATTAGATTCATGTGTTGAGCAACAAGGTTAGATGAAATGCCTTCTACTATCCCTTCCAAAAATACTACTTTATGTTTTTTATTAAAATTCTGTAAGTTGGGATACTATTGGTCGGTAGTAACATAACACCCAACTTGAAATAAGTGAAACAATGAAAGGGATTTAATGGCTTGCATATGTATGAAGTCCAGAGGTAGTCAAGCTTCAGATATAGTTTGATAAGGGCTCCAGCTCAGCTTCTGTACATGTTCCCCCCCAGGTCAGTCTTCCTTTGCACGTCTGCTCCCTTGATGTCTGTCAGCTGCAGCCAGAGTCAGATGTGTCTGCATTAAGATCCAGTGGAGAAAAAGGAGATTAGCTTACTTTAACAACCAAACACAAGTCCTAGGTTTCTTTGCTATGACACGCTGAAATAATCACTACGACTAAGGGACTATCATGTCCCTCAAGGACATGATAAGGAGGGGGTGAGAAGGGTGGGGAATAGATCTGGAAGAGCAAATGGAAGCTACTCAACACAACAACCAAGCGCTATGGACTGATGGGCTTTGGTCTAGGTTATTGCCCATCTTTTAACCAATTCTTTTTGAAAAAGGGAAGAACTGTATTCTTTGGTTTGTGTCACCCCTACAGATAGGGATAAAGATGAAATCCACGCAAATCATACAGTTGCTAAAAAAGGGGGAGGTCTTCAAGGGGGAAATCTGGGTGCAATTAGGACAGGCAAGGGGAATAAAGGCGACTGAGTAGGCAACAGAATCAGGGTTCCAGCAAGTAACAGATGGCACACTCGGAAGCTAACTGGGGAGAATTTTTTAAAGAGACTATCTATGAAGATTTGAATAAATCCTAGGCTAGCAACAGTCCTGTACTCCTCCTGGGCCCAATGAGACAAGAGGAATCATTATGATAACTAGGAGAGCTTGGTTGTATGGAGGGAGCCACTGGATAGAAATTGACCTTTAAAGAGGAAGCAGCCAACCCACAGTCACCTGTGAATAAATGCTGGGTGAATAAATGCTCCACTCTTGCTCTCCTCAATCCTCTGATCTCTCACTAGTAGCTCTGGCCAAATGCAACCATAAAACAGAGGATAAGAGAGCCTTATTGGTGCAATCGACTGTATAGATTAGCCTCTCTGGATAAGGAGTGGGTGAGAAGGATGGAGAATAGATCTGGAAGAGCAAATGGAAGCTATTCAACACAACAATCAAGGGCTATCCTGCACATAATTATCAGCCAAAATATACAGTACTGTATAGCCAAATGTCTAGGTGATATGATCTTCCGACTTCTCACTTAATACCCCTCTCAGTTCATACTACCTCCTTAGAATAAGGCAACTGTGCCATTAGGCAAACAAAACACAAACAGCCATGATACATGATAAGCAATTTTAGGATTTTTAAATTTATAAATAATTTTATTTCATTTACATTCTAATATTCTTTAGTTTGTCTGTTTTAGCTGAGCAAGGAAAGCTAAGCATAAAACTTTTTTTCTTTTTGAGACGGAGCCTCATTTTTCTTCCCCAGGCTTGAGTGCAATGGTGCAATCTCGGCTCACCACAACCTCCACCTCCCGAGTTCAAGCCATTCTCCTGCCTCAGCCTCCCGAGTAGCTGGGATTATAGGCATGTGCCACCACGCCCCACTAATTTTGTATTTTTAGTAGAGATGAGTTTCTCCATGTTGGTCAGGCTAATCTTGAACTCCTGACCTCAAGTGATCCACCCGCCTCAGCCTCCCACAGTGCTGGATTCCAGGCATGAGCTACCATGCCCAGCTGCATAAAGCTTTTTTTTAATTAACTAAATTAAAAACAAAAAATAAATTTAAAAATTAAAGTAAAAATTTTTTTTTTAAATCAAGGCTGGGCAAGCTAGCACAGGATCTGAAGCCAGGAACTTGAGGCCACAGTGCAGTGTGTTATGATTGTGCCTGTGAATATGTGAATAGCCACCAAACTCCAACCTGGGCAACATAGCAACATCTCATATCTAAAAACTGAAAACAAAAATTTTTTGTCCACAAGGAAAGAATAAGTGCAAATAGAAGAATCAAAAGACGAAACTCAGGCAGTTAGTAATAGGAACCTCTTTTGCAGTTAACAGCCTTTGATCAGAGTTGACTTCACTTAATGCTTCCCTCTTCTAACTCTTGTTAATTCAAGGAGCAATTTCCCTAAATTCCCTTCTTCCTGAGCTTTTGTCATAAGATGGAGGAGTAGCTACTGATGATTTGAAGCGGGGAGAATTTCCGCTCCTGCACAAAGCTAAAGTTTTGTTAGATGTTGTCATACTACTTAGTGTAATCTTACACTTCATACACAATCATAACTTAAATAGAGGCTAAAATGCTAACCTGAAAACTAAATACCATCTACCATATTCTTTCTATGTGAAAACATGTCACAAGTCCAAAAAAGAATTTCTAAGCATAACCCAGTCATTAACTGGGAAATGGGCTATAGATTACGTGAGATTTCGTTGGACTGGCTGTTAGTTAACACAGCATTGTGATGCTAACCACAAAGTATTCCTCCTCTTCTTGAATGTGTTTTCATAACAGAACAGCATTTCTGAAACACTTTTCAAGAATTTCTGCCAAAACTAGAAACTTAAGGAGGCAGTCGTGTCCCAGAAATCTAGAAGTACATTTCCCTAGCAGCTTTCAGTGTTCTTGTTACACTGAGACTAGGATAACAAAACACATGAAAAAGAAGTAGAAGCCATAATTCAATTCTGCTTAATTACATTAGAAAAAATATAATAGATAACTTTTGCATAGTATACACTAAGAAAAGTAACTTTTGGAGCTAAGCAATGGCATTTTGATTTTAAATAAACGATAATTTCAAAAAGATAGAACACTCCAATATTGTCAGGAAATAAGTAGAGAATAATAGCCCTATTTTAAAAAGAGGCAATAATTACTGAATATATTGTTAAAGAAAACAAAGCATATTTTTTTAAGTCCCACCGTTAAAGGACATAAAATACATTTAAAAATTCTATTGTTTTTATATTGATGTAAAAGACAAACAGGAATACACAGCTCTTAAAAATAAGATTATGACCAGCTTGGGCAACATAGGAAGACCCTGTCTCTACAAAAAATTAAGAAACATTAGCTGGACACAGTGTTACATGCCCACGGTCCCAACTTCTCAGACGGCTGAGATGGGAGGATCACTTGAGCCCAGGAGTTAAGGCTGCAGTGTTATGATTGCACCACTGCACTCCAACCTGGGAGACAATGAGACTCAGTTTCAAAAAAAGAAAAGAAAAGAAAGGGAAGAAACAAGTTTTAATTATAAAAAAAAATTAGTTTCTTACATTTGCTGGTTTATGATTCTAAAAAGTGCTTACTTGGTAATATCACGGGTTCAAATGAGTCTCTATGAATTAACCATCAAGCTTCTCAATTAACTATCATATTAGAGTACTTTGAAATGAAAGTTTGTAATATCCAAAGTGAGACAACAGAATATTTTGTTTCTTCAATAACTAATCCTGAATGTTGGCCCTAAGCACTTCACATTTTCTTCTAATTACACAGTAGAATCTCTTCCAGATTTTAGGGTAAACAATATGACGAAAACAAAACACACGCACACACATGACACATAATTAAAAAAACAAACCTGAGTGAACACAAACAATATAAGCAGCAAATGCCCCTGTTTTCTCCATTTTGAAACCCCAATGACAATGATATTGAAACAGAACCAGGTTAACCATAATACAATTTATAGAAATATAACACATTAGAAAAAATAGGAAAACATCACTGTAACGAATCAAAATTCTAAATTCAGTTGCAAAAGACCAGACACACACATATACAATGGCTATGAATAAGAACCAGTGTTCACAATATTACTATTCACTATAATTCATTAAAATAATAATTATAAATATTATTCATTATAAATTACTCACTATAATACATTCCAAAATACTAACAAAGACATAACTATAAATATTCATATCACAGTGACAAGAGGTACTTGGGGATCTAGGTCATTTGATAAAGGTGGAGCAGAATCCAATGTAGGACTAATTAGAAATGAGACTGATGGCTGGGTGCAGTGGCTTACACCTCTGGTCCCAGCACTTTGGGAGGCCAAGGCAGGAGGATTGCTTGAGTCCAGGAGTTCAAGACCAGCCTAGACAACACAGCAAGACCATGTCTCTACAAAAAAATTTTTAAAAAATTAGCCAGGCATGGTGGAACATGCCTGTAGTCTCAGCTACTTGAGAGGCTGAGGTGGGAGAACTGCTTCAGCCTGAGAGATCAAGGGTGTAGTGAGCTGTGATCGTGCCACTGCACTCCAGCCTAGGTGACAGAGCAAGTCCATCTCAAAAAAATAAATAAAAACTAAAAAGAAATGAGACTGGAAATGTAGGCAGGGGCCAAGTCACAAAAAGCCTAAGAATCTTAGACTGCTGTCCTGTCATTTCAGGCAAACTGAGATCTGAGTACTCCATGAAGAACCAAAGGTTAAATATGGCACATTTGCTGTGTCAAGTTTATGAAAAAAAACTGGGAGTTAAATAGCTATTTTTATGTTAAATCCAATGTTACTAATAGAACATAAAATTAATACAAAAATTTCAGACAGACCACAAAACTTTAAAGCAATTTCAGTCTTGCAGTAGTTTAATTCAAATTCACTGTTCTTTACTGTTAAGGACAATTTGAGGAAAAGTTTAAAACGAATGTGCAGCCAAAGGCTGGTTTTTTATGAGCAGGAGAGTGACATGATCAGATTTGTGCTTTGGGAGTATTCCTCAAGTGAAGTAGTATGCAGTAGGAGCTAAAATGTAAGAAACAGAACAGTAATGAAGGTAGGTGACAAACCGAAAAGTTGTAACAGTGAACAAGAGATGAAAATGACTTGAACCAGAGCTGAGGGTGTGAAAACAAAGAGGGCCAGGAAGATTCAAGAAAGCTTAGGCAGACCAGACAGGGCTTGACTGAATGCACAGTAATTATTCAGTAAGAAAGCTTTTGAGAACTTAATATAAAGGTGTTCATTTTTCCTAGAGCCAATACTTCTATAAGGTATTTGATAAACATACCTCTAAAAGCTTCCAGTTAAAAATAATACATTCAGTGTGCCTTTTAATTATAGAAACTGTAAAGTTGTGGGATGCTATTATAAATCTGCTGTACCAAAAATAAAATTTGAGATTTATGAAAACTACATTTAATAAGGAAAACACCCATGTATTTCAAAAGTTAAGAAAAAATTACAGGTTCCTACTAGTATCAATCAGTATTTTCTAGAGACACAAATACACAGTTTGAGAACTAGAGTTCTATGCCTTTGATCCTTAAAGTGACATTCTAAAATAAAGAAATGAGGCCAGGCGCAGTGGATCACACCTGTAATCCCAGCACTTTGGGAGGGTGAGGAAGAGGCAATCACCTAAGGTCAGAAGTTCAAGACCAGCCTGGCCAACATGGCAAAATGCCATCTCTACAAAATACAAAAATTAGCCAGGTGTGGTGACAGGTGCCTATAATCCCAGCTACTCAGGAGGCTGGGAGAATCACTTGAACCTGGTAGGCAGAGGTTGCCGTGAGCCGACATGCACTCCACCTGGGCAACCAAGCAAGACTCCATGTCAGAAAAAAAAAGGAAAGAAAGAAATGAATAAACACAGACTCTTCTGGAAAAAAACAAGAACTTAGTATTTCAAAAATATCTGCTTACTTAATAATTGAACAAAAATCATATTAACCATTTCATAAGGGTAAATATGTAGTTTTAGCCCAGGTGATTTCATGTAGGCCTTACTGTCAAAAAGACACAAAATAAACTTTCATTAGTAAGCTGACAGTAAAATATAATCACTAAGAAAAAGCAGACATTATAATGAAGGGAAATTGTTAAAACACAAAATAAAAAAAAAATTCATGCAGAACATATTCATGAAAATATTATAGTTTAAGTAGATGAAATCTCAAAAATACAAATCCCGGTGTAATTCTCAGAAAGCTTCTATCACTAATTAAAACTGTTCCTTTTATTAGACCCTTTGATATATTTTTCGTGTCTATTAAGAAGGGAAGTGAGAAAGATACCGATAGCAAAGCAAGAATAGACAGAACGTCTTGAATTTTGGGTCTAAATATTTTTAGAATTAATGCAAGGAACTGTGATAACAAAAACAGCCGACATTCTACAAAGAAATTGAGACAATTCTCCATTTTTCTTCTCCTAGACTGTCTATACAAAGAGCTGCTATTTTTTAAATTTGTTTTTTTTTTTTAAATGCCATCTGCTTTTTCCAAACCTCCTCCTTCTTGAGCTCCCTTGCAGTCCTCTATTTGTATGGGCAGGGGAGGCTGCTTCCAAAAAATCAGTCCACTGCAGGTGTCCTTAACAGGTAGTATCACAAAACATTACCTGACAGATGGGAAGTGGACCATGGTGGAATGGAAAGAGTTGAAAGACAGATGAGATACACAATGCTGACAGAGAATTTTTTTTACATTGCATTTTGAAACAAAATAGCCCCTCATGCATACCGGTAATAAGGTTGTATGTTCATATTTATTGCGAATGGCTATGTAAGGTCTAATTACATAGTAATGGGGCATTGGCCTCATTATTTTATAAGCCACATTGAAGAACTGCCATGCAATGGTCAATAGCCAGCCCTCTTGTAATTTCATGCATCTGGTTACAGGAGGAACTACACGAGTCAGCCCAAATCCGCAACTACCAGGATACCCCACCACACTCAGAGCAGTATATAAATTCAGGTTACATGCGAAACATGTGTGAACATCTAGACACCTAACAAATCCTGAAGAGTCAAAGAAATTATTTCATGTTTTTAATAAAACAAAAATATATATGCATAGGAAAAGAGAAAAGGACAACATCCCAGGATAACAATGGTTATCTTTAGGTATCAGAAATATGGGTGATTTCTGTTTTTCCCCTTTGTGCTTCTCTTTTTCTAGCTTTCCTACAATGAGGATGCAGCTTTTGAAATCGGGGGGAAAAAAGTTAAATAGATGCAGAGTTTCTAATCTTAAAAGCAACAGTTAATCTGGATTAAAGACACAGAGTAGCTATCTTTAAACCTCATCCAAGTCACTGAGGAACAAATCCTCCAGTACTGTACTCGGCGTAGCAGGACGCGGCTGCAAGGCTCCAAGGAGCGCAGCAACACTCTATTCCGGGGCCTTAGCAAACTGAAGAGACAGAGTTGTTTCATAGAAACTTGGTCAAGTGCTTCTGCAACAGCGAAACTCACTCCCAGCTCTCCCGTGCCCCTGCCCCCTATGGC
The DNA here is from genome assembly GCA_963573385.1 of Cacajao melanocephalus. Lineage (NCBI taxonomy): Eukaryota > Metazoa > Chordata > Mammalia > Primates > Pitheciidae > Cacajao > Cacajao melanocephalus. The sequence continues at coordinate 8,517 of CAUYLG010069902.1, forward strand.
ACCCCCGAGACCCGGGGACTCTACGCGGGACCCCTCGCCCTTGTCAAGGTGCTCCCTTAGCCTCGGCACCCCCAAATGTGTGCTCCACAACTCACCTCCACTCTCCTTCACCTCCTACTCCCCTACGGGCTGAAGGAGAAGAAAAGAGCGGGCCGAACTTGGAGGCAGCCGCCCCAGATCCCCGTGACCTTGGAGACGCCGCTTCGCCTCTCAGAGCCTCAGTTTCCCAATCTGTCCCCTCCCTGGCAGGGCGTCTGCAGGCTAAAAACCCCAAGAGCTCGGTCAAAGCGAGGGGCCGCTCTCAGCACTCGGCGCCGACGCCCTCCCCATGACGGCTCTGAGGCGCCGGATCCCAGCCTGGACACGGAGCGCCGCCCAGCCGCCCCCCGGGACACGTCGCCCCCCCCGCCCCACCCCCAGCGCCCACCCCGTACCTGGCAGTTGCTGTCCTGGGGCAGGTTTTTCACCAGGATTTTCCTGCGGTTGCTCAGCTCCCGCCGCATCCGCTGCAGCCGCGCGGCGACCTCCTCAGGGTGCAGCGCGGCGGGCGCGGGGTCCAGGGCGCCCTCGTGCGCCTCGGCTGAGGGGCCCGGCCCACGCAGTCCCAGCCGCGGCCCCAGCCCTGGCCCCGCCGCGCCGCCCAGGCCCGCGTCCCCCTCGCCGCCGCAGTCTCCCGCCGGCGCCGCCGCCGCCATCTTCCTGGGCGCCCCGCGGCTGCGGACTCCTCGGAGGCTCGAGGGGAAGCGGAGAGAGAAAGCAGGAGGAGGCCCGGGCGGGGGCGAGGCGGGCAGAGGCCGCAAAGTGGGCCCAGCCGCGGGGAAGGGGGGTGGTGGGAGGAGGGAGGAGGGAGAGGCGGCGCCGCAGCCAGCAGCCGGCTAGCGGAGAGAGGAAACCTGAGGCGCCGAGGAGGAGCCCAAGAACCACCTCGCGGGAACCTCCCCCGCGGGCCCCCGGCCCCGGCGCACAGGCGCGCCTCCGCCCGCCTCTCGCGGGTCCGCAGGCGGGGCCGGGCGCCGCCACCCGGACACCTGTGCAGGCGCTTACGGGCGGGCGAGCTCCCCCTCTCTGCGAGGCCTTCGCGAACGCCCAGGGTCAGGCTCTGGGGGATGCGGCCCCTTCGCGGTGGCTTCGCCGGGGGACGCAGCCCCAGGCGCCTGTCCCCAGGCGGCCCCCCCACGTGACGCTGCAGCTCTCCCCCTGCTCCGCTCGAAACTCCCGCGCTGGGGCGGCTCGGGGACTGCGGACGCGAACTCGGGCTTCCCACACCCGGGGTGGGGCTGGAGGGGAGGCAGGAGGGCACCTCCCCGCAGCCAGGCGGGCTCCCGACTGTAACCCTTCTGCTGCGCCCGAGATGAGCATATTTGGCAAACTTTGAGTTTACAATGAAATCTTCTGGGGAGTAAAAAGAGGGACATTGTGGGGGAAATTTTATGTATTTGGTGAAACCTGATCGTAATGTGTTTTTCTAGCTGTGTATGAGAAAGCCTGTGCCCTTCACCCGTCCCTCTGTCCCTGTCATGCAATTCCTAAAATGTAAAACCTAGGTAGTTGCGTCTGCAACATAAAAAGTTATGCTGAAAGAAAGACTAGAATGGAAAAGGAGCTGTGGCAGAGGGGCTGGAGAATACGCTGTTAGGAGCATTAATTTAATTGAAACTTGGAAGGGAGAGTTACAGTGTAGAACTATACTTAGTCAAACGGATGTCATCAGATCAAACAATGGAGCAGCCTTTGGCACCAGCTCAAATGACCATCAGCGAAGAGGATCATGCATCTTAATTGTGTAGCATACAAGTACACTAACAAAAAACAAAAACAAACAAAAACTAACACTAATTTAAAAAACAAGATTTTTAAAAGAAGATTTAAAATATATATACTACAAGTTCAGTTCTTACCATGTGTTTCCCCCAACCACACATTTCTAAATGCTTTAGATATATGTATTTATTTACTCTTCATGATAATTCAGTTACACAGGTTTTGTTTTCCTTACTTTACAAGTGAGGAAATGGGATCTGGTCTGATTAATTTCAAAGTCCAATGTTCTGAATAACATAAAATAATTCACCTGTAATCCATCCACCCAAAAATAATGGCTGCTAATGTTCCTGAATGTTTTCTCTGCTAATACTTGTATCATTAAAATGATATTCTGCAGTACACCCATGTTTATACCACCACTATTCCTGATAACCAAAGGGTGGAAACAACCCAAATGTCCATTTTATTGATGAACAGATAAGCAAATTGTGCTATAAATACATGCAATGAAATATTTTTAGCCATAAAAAAGAATTAAGGACACTTACAAGGTGGACAAAGCTCCAAAGCATTAAATGAAAGAAGCCAGAAACAAAAGGTCATATATTGTATGATTCCGCGCATATAAAATATCAGAATGGGTAGATCCATAGAGCAGAACACAGATTGGTGATTACCAGGGGCCGGTGGAGGAGGTAATAGGAAGCAACTGCTTAATGGGTGCAAATATCCTTATGGAATGATGAAAATCTAGTTTTGGAACTAGACAGAGGTGGCAGTAGTCCAATAATGTGAATGTACTAAATAGTCACTGAACTGTTCACTTTTAAATGATTAATTTTATTATGTGACTATTACTGCATAAAATGTTTTTGAATGATATTCTGTAGTTGCTTTTTACAGTATGTCTTCTGAATCCCTTTCTATGCCAATACATTTGAATACCATGGTTTTTATGGCTGCATATTATTCTATTGAATTAGAAAATTAGAAAATTAGACATTTTTATCTATTGTAAACAGCACTGAGTTTAATAACCCTCTATACATATTTGAAGATCGTTATTTTTCCGTAGAATGAAGAACTAGAAGCAAAATCTCTGCATCAAAGAGTAAACATATTTAAAGATTTTTATGTATTTCCAAACTACCTCAGTTTTCCCTATCACAAGAATTGTATGAGAGCACTTATTTCTCTGCTTGCATCCATGATATTCTAATATCAAAGGAATATATCATTTTGCTTTTAAATTGTATTCCTTTGATTTTAAAATGTGTACATTTTAAACTCGAATAAAACCCTATTTTGTAGAGCTGAGAGACTTTGAAAAGTACCTTCTTTGAAGTGAAGAAGAAGCATGAATAGCCTTAGCATAGGCTGTAACCTTGCATCATTCATTATGTTTCAGAACATATACTTATCCAAATGAATACCACCTCCTTGACAAACATTTATTAAATGTCTCTTTTGTGCTAGATTATATAAAGGCACTAAGAATACAGATAGTAAAATAATGCTCCTGTACAATACGGGCTCAGTCTCATTGAAAGAAAATTATGCAATGATTATAATTAAATATAATAAATATGCAAATAGTGATCTGAATCTAATTTTAGTGATTGCTTTTGCTCAAAACATTTTCCAAAGTGGCTTTTTTTTTTTCTTCCCGAGATGGAGTCTTGCTCTGTCACCCAGGCTGGAGTGCAGTGTATGATCTCGGCTCACTGCAACCTCCACCTCCTGGGTTCAAGCTATTCTCTTGCCTCAGCCTCCTGAGTAGCTAGGACTACAGATGCATGCCACCACACCCAGCTAATTTTTTGTATTTTTAGTAGAGATGGGGTTTCACCTTGTTAGCCAGAATGGTCTCGATCTCCTGACCTCATGATCCACCTGCCTCGGCCTCCCAATGTACTGGGATTACAGGCGTGAGCCACCATGCCCAGCCCCAAAGTGCTTTTTTGGTATTGACTTTATATAATCTATGGCAAATTCGTCTGCTAGTTTTTGTGGTAGCAAATACTCACCTCTTAGAGATGGGTTTAATTTTTGGAAATAATTAAATGTTATTTGAGGTTAAGTCTGGTGAATGAATCAGGTGTTGATTATGTTTTGGGGGTTATAATAATGTAATTACAGCTTTGGCCCCAATGGAGACATGATTACAATTTTATCAAGTTATTAAACCAATTTTATTAAGTGACTATTTGGAATTGATCCCACTCCTTGTGCAATATGGCTACGTTGTGTAGGGTAGTGGCTTTCAACCTTTTTTGACCCAATCTAGTGAGAAATATCTGCCACAGTGGGAAATATATCTTGTCACAATTCGTAAACACACACATAATCGAAATGAAGATTTCACAAAACATCATACCCTTACATCATGTAGCACATTCTAGTATTTCCTATTCTATTCTATCCCATTTTTAAATTGCTTGGATGACATGGTTGATTTTGTATGTCACTAATGAGTCCTTACTCACATTTTGATAAACATTGCCCTAGATTTTGAGTAAGAAGTATCTTGTTACATTTGCTCAACTGTTTTCAAGGAATTAGGGGAAATGGCAGAATCTACTAGTTAAAAATAATTTTAAACAATTAATTGTTATTGCCACATAAAATAAATGGATGGAAACTGCAAAGACTTTGGAATGCTACTGGAATTCCAAAGAGTTCCTCTCATTCCAGGTTTAGCCTGACTCTTTAAATAGCTGCTTTCATGGCATACTAAAGGAATACACTAATCTGAACTTGAAGTGAAGTACAATTATCAAGCTGCAATGTATTTACCGATACCCACAGGCAATTATCATGATCTATTTAATAACTGTGTTCTTAAAATACGAGCCCTATGCTAGCTTTGGCTTTTTTAAAAAAATATTGGTGGGAATTTTTGTATATTTTTAAAGATTTGCAATTGGGGAAAATGCTAGAAATGTTTACTAAGTCTCAGTTTAATAATAATAATAGCTTCTTGAATCAAACTATCTTATGCTTATATGTTATGATAATATGATGAAAATTGAAAATAAGTATGTGAAAAAACATTGTAAACTGCAAATAATGCACATTATTTATTCATTTAGCAGCATTTATTGAATGTCTATAATGTACTAGACACTGTACAACACCACACCAGATTTGATTGATTTTTATTCACAAATGAACTGTCCCCTGGGAAAGTAATTGCAATTCAGTAATTGTAAATTCCATGTCACAAATGCTGTGAATAAAGTACTCTTCATAGCACCAAGAGGCATTCAATTTTGACTTAGAGGAAGCCATCATGAGGAGCTAGTTCTTAAGGACAAGTAGGAATTTTCTAGATGAAATGGGGCAAGTACTGAAAAGGAAACAGAAGGGGGCCCAGTGGCCTCAAAGGGACTGGTAGGTCTATGAAAGAATAGGTTTGGTGTTTATGAAGACTATACTTCTTCTGGGAGAGTAGCAGGAAATAAACGAGAAAGGCAGAAGATGTCGTTTCAGTTTTAAGAAGTTGATTCCATTTTAAGTCGATACTTCAGTATGGCATAAAAGGCAGTCACATAGAGAACAAGAACATTAGAGGCTTTGGGGCAGGGAAGTGACATGATCAGATTTAGCTTTTTAAAATATTAATTCTGACAATCAAGACAATGAATTTATTGGCTCTTATGTTAGGGAGACCAGTTAGAAATCTTTTAAAACACATTGAAAACACTGGAGGGCTTATACTGGTATAGAATAATAAGAGTAACAACAATTAAGTATATAGAGCTTTATGTAGGTTAACCTAAGCTTTTATTCATTCCCTTTCTTTATATTATTTCATTTAAAACCTGTGATGTGATTTCATAACCAACCTGTGATGTCGCTAGTATGTACCTATTTACCAATGAGGAATCAAAGGCAGAGAAGGTCAGGAGCCTTGTTCAAAGTCACAGCAGGCAGGAGCCCTAGGGTTCCAATGCAAATCCATCTGCTTTTGGAGCCCAGGTATGTAACATTGCATAACTGTAGCCAGAGGAGGAGCTGGATCTGAGAGGCTTTTCTGAGAGAAACATAGAGAGCAAAGAAACAGCAGAATATGGTGGCAAGAGAGCAGGATCTAGAGTCAAACCACCTGAATATCATTTTGTGTAACTAGAGCAACCATTAGGTTGATGCACAAGTGATTCCGGTTTTTGCCATTCCTTTAAACAGCAAAAACCACAATCACTTGTGCACCAACCTAGTATTTAAAGCATGAAAGACTATTTTAAATATGCTGAACCTTAGACTCTTTATCTCTAAAACAGAGATGATTACAAAACCTATAAGGCTAATCATTAAAGGCTGTTATAAAAATTAGATGAGGTACTATCTATCTACCTATTTATTTTTGAGACAGAGTCTCATTTTGTCACTCAGGCTGGAGTGCATTAGCGCTATCACAGCTCACTGCATCCTTGACCTCCTGTGCTCAAGCGATCCTCCTGCTTCAGCCCCCTAGGTAGCTGGGACTACACACATGTGCCACTACACCCAGCTGATTTTTTGTAGAGTTGGAGTTTCACCATGTTACCTAGGCTAGCCTCAAACTCCTGAGCTCAAGCCATCTGCCTGCCTCAGTCTCCCAAAGTGCAGGGATTACAGGTGTGAGCCACTGCTAGCAGCCAAGATGAGGTACTGTCTATAAAGTGATAGCAGATTGCTTAGCCCAAGGGCTACACAAAAGACAGTCATGTTGAAATCTTAATAATTATAATAAATATTTTTTAAAACCTTAGGCCAGGCACAGTGGCTCATGCCTGTAATCCCAGCACTTTGGAATAACGAGGTGAAAGGATCGCTTGAGGCCAGGTGTTTGAGACCAGCCTAGGCAACAAAGGGAGACTCTATCTCTACAAAGATTTTTTAAAAAATAAAACTCAGTGATGTATTGGATGGCAGCAAATAAAATGATATATTATGCTTTCTTATATAAAAGATTGCATGGGTGGTGATGCTGCAACTGAAAGAGGTAGCCATTTAGGAAGTAATGTTTCCAAACTTATTAAGGCATCTGAGCTTCAAATACTGCATGACATATAGATTTAAAAGACCCAAAAGATTAGCCAAGCATGGTGGCCCATACGTATAGTCCCAGCTACTAAGGAGGCTGAGGCAGGAGGATTGCTTGAGCCTGGGAGGTTGAGGCTGCAGTAAGCCATGATCACACCACTGCATTCCAGCTTGGGTGACAGAGTGAGATGACCCTGTCTCACCAAAACAAACAAACAAAAGACAAACCACAGATCCAGAAGATAGTTTAGAAACTGTAGGAGAACTTGGTAGTTAAAAAATGAGGCTGGATAAGATTGAAAGACAAGTCTTTTAGATTGAAAGACAAGTCCAGGAAATAGGACTATAGG
>CAUYLG010069903.1:0-13609 GCA_963573385.1 Cacajao melanocephalus
GTGGAGTTATTACGTGTGCTCTTCCGATATTGTGATGGTGGGGTGTGATGGAGGGGTGTGATGGTGATGTGTGATGGAGGGGTGTGATGAGGGGTGTGATGGAGGGGTATGATGAAGGTGGGTGTGGAGGGGTGTGTTAGAGGAGTGTGATGGAGGGGTATGATGGAGGGGTGTGATGGAGGGGTGTGAAGGAGGGGTGTGAAGGAGCAGTGTGAAGGAGGGGTGTGATGGAGGGGTGTGATGGAGGGGTGTGATGGAGCTGTGTGATGGAGGTGTGTGATGGAGGGGTGTGATGGAGGGGTGTGATGAAGGTGGGGTGTGGAGGGGTGTGATGGAGGAGTGTGATGGAGGGGTGTGGATGTGTGTGATGGAGGGGTGTAAAGGAGAAGTGTGATGGAGGGGTGTGATAAATGGATGTGAAGGAGGGGTGTGATGGAGGGGTGTGATGGAGATTGGTGGAGGAGTATGGAGGCATGTGATAGAGGGGTACAAAAGAGGGGTGTGGTGGGCATGATGGAGGGGTGTGATGGAGGGATGTGGAGGGGTGTGATGAAGGGGCATGAGGGATGGGTGTGGTGGGGTGTGATAGAGGGGTGTGATGGAGGGGTGTGAAGAAGGGGTGTGATGGAGGGCTGTGATGGAGGGCTGTGATGGAGGGATGTGGAGGGGTGTGATAAAGGGGTGTGAGGGATGGATATGGTGGGGTGTGATGGAAGGGTGTGATGGAGGGGTGTGGAAGGGTGTGATGGAGGGGTGTGGAAGGGTGTGTTGAAGGAGTGTGAGGGACGGGTGTGGTGGGGTGTGATGGAAGGGTGTGATGGAGGGATGTGGAGGGGTGTGATGAAGAGGTGTGAGGAATGGGTGTGGTGGGGTGTGATGGAAGGGTGTGATGGAGGGGTGTGATGGAGGGGTGTGAAGGAGGGGTGTGATGGAGGGATGTGGAGGGGTGTGATGAAGGGGCGTGAGGGATGGGTGTGGTGGGGTGTGATGTGGAAGAGTGTGATGGAGGGATGTGATGGGCCCTTCCACAATTGCCAGGATGAAACAGAAAACTGCACCTCTACAGCTGCCAGGCCAGGTACCTGGAAAATGGTTGATAAATAGTTACTTTTATTCTGGGCAAAACAAGTCTCCAACACAACAAGGTCAGTTAGTAAGTAAGGCAGGCAGACACAGAGCTGAAGCAATGAGCCACCGGCCACTCTGCCCGTCCCTGAGGGTAGAGAAGCTCCTGGCCTCAATGCAACACTTAAGCAAGTGAGAGCTGAATGGACAAATGGACAGTGTCCAGTCCAGATGTACAAACGGAATTCCAACACATGGCCTTCAGCATCCAGCACACAAAACCCATCATCATCCATAGCCACAAGCCCGGAAAGCCCCCCGATCATCCACAGTCACCCCAGGAAGCCCACCAATTTTCCACAGACAGTAGGCTGGGAAGCCCACCCATTATACAAAGTCACTAGCCTGGGACAACCACCCATAATCTACAGTCACCAGCCTGAAAAGTCCATTATCTACAGTCACTAGCTCAGGCAGCTCACCCATCATCCACAGTCACCAGCTTGGGAAACCCACCAATCACTCACAGTTACCAGCCTGGGTAGCCCACAGATTATCTAGTCACCAGCCAAGGAAGACCACCCATCATCCACAGTCACCAGCCCGGTTAAGCCTACCCATAATCTACAGTCACCAGCCTTGGAAGCACACCTATCATCCAGTAACCAGTCCGGGAAGCCCACCTAATATCTACAGTCATCAGCCTATGAAGAACACCAGTCATCTACAGTCACCATCCCAGGAAGCCCATACATCAGTGACTCACCAGCCTGGGAAGCCCACTCATCATCTACAGTCACCAGCCCAGGAAGCCCACCCATCATCCACCTATCATCCACAGTCACCAACCAGGGGAGGTCACCCATCATCTACAGACACCAGCCCGAGAAGCCCATGCATCATCTACAGTCTCCAGCTAAGGAACCCAGCCATCATCCACTGTCACCTGACTATGAAGCCCACCTATTATGTACAGTCACCAACCTGAGAAGCCCACCCGTCATCTGCAGTCACCAACACAAAAAGCCCACACATCATCCACAGTCGCCACCCTATGAAGCCTACGCATCATCAACACTCAAGCCTATGAAGCCTACACACCGTCTACAGTCTCCAGCCTATAAATCCCACCCATCATTCACAGTTATCAGACCAGGAGGCCATCATCCACAGTCTCCAGCCCAGAAATCCTTCCCATTATCTGTAGTCACCAGCCAGGGAAGCCCACCCATCATCCACCCATCATGCACAGTCACCAACCAGGGGAGGCCACTCATCATCTACAGGCACCCGCTTGGGGCCAACCTGCTGTGAATACGCCATGTGGGAGCCCCCTGCCAGCTCTATGGACAATCCCAGAGGGTAAACAATGACTTCTGTAACATTTGGCCCCAGGAGGCCAAGACTTGATTAATAACGTTATTTTTAATTTTAGCCTCTGCTTCTAACTTAGGCCCAACCCAAAATGGCCAGACATACTCCCCTCATCTATCGCATAGTAGCCCCCATTCTAGTAAGCCCCCTGCAGCTCCCCCAGCCAAAGGCCTTGTGATGGTTAATACTGTATGTCAACTTGGATGGAAGGATGCAAAGCAGTGTTCCTGGGTGTGTCTGTGCGAGTGTTGCCCGAGGAGATTAACATTTGAGTCAGTGGACTGGGAGAGGCAGGCCCACCCTCCATCTGGGTGGGCACAGTCTAATCGGCTCCCAGCGAGGCTGGAATAAAGCAGGCAGGAGAAAATGGAAGGAGCAGATTGGCTGAGTCTTCCGGCCTCATCTTTCCCCTGTGCTGGACGCTTCCTGCCCTTGAACATCAGACTCCAAGCTTTTCAGCTTTTGGACTCCTGGACTCACACCAGTGGTTTGCCAGGGGCTGTCGGGCCGTCAGCCACAGACTGAAGGCTGCAGTGTTGGCCTCCCTACTTTTAGGTTTTGGGACTTGGACTGGCTTCCTTGCTTCTCAGCTTGCAGACAGACTATTGTGGGACTTCACCGTGTGATCGTGTGAGTCCACACTCCTTAATAAACTCCCCTTCACATATGTATAGTTAGTTCCGTCCCTCTGGAGAACCTTGACTAACACAGGCCTCTAGCCAGGCACACCTGAGCCTCCCCGTTTTCCTACCATGAAGCTTCCTGAGCCCTCTGCTTGTCTTTGTCTCTGCCAAATGCAGGTGACAATGGCTGCCTCCCCTGCCATAGCAAGCTCTGAGTAGGTAACCTGTGCTTTTCTCACTGGGTGGTCTTTTCTTCCACAGCGGGGGGAAAAAAAACCCATGTGTGTGGGCTGGGGGTGGGGAAGTCACCCAGACATCCCAGCAAAGCTGAGTGACACTGGTGGGTGGGTGCAGACACTTGTCAAATCACAAGCCATTGCTGATATGGAGAAGTGGTCTGGCTAGAAGATCAAAGCAGCCACCACATTCCCTGAAGCCAGAGCCTAATCCAGAGCAAGGCCCAACTCTCTTCAATTCTATGAAGGTAAAGATGGGGAAGAAAGCTGCAGGAGCAAAGCCTGGAGCGAGCAGAGACTGACTCCTGAGGTTGGAGGAAAGAAACCATCCTCCTCACATAAACGGGCAAGGCGAAGCCACACGTGCTGATGGAGATGCTGCAGCAAGTTGTGCAGAAGATCTAGCTGAGATCACGGATGGAGGTCGCTACACTCAACAGCAGATTTTCAATGCAGAAGAAACAGCTTTCTGTTGGAAAAGGATGCCATCTAGGACTTTCATAGCTAGAGAGGAGAAGTCAGTGTGGGCCGTCAAAGCTTCAAAGGACAAGCTGACTCTCTGGTGAGGGGCTAATGCAGATCATGTTAAATTGACTCTGCCATGCTCTACAAAAGGAGCCACGATGGCTGGGTGGCGGTGGCTCACATCTGTAATCCCAGCACTTCGGGAGGCAGAGGCAGAAGGATCGCTTAAGCCCCAGAGTGGGAGGCTGCAGTGAGCTACGTTCACTGCCTGGGTGACAGAGACCTTGTCCCAAAAATAATAATAGTAATAAATGGCATAAGAAAGCCTGGATGACAGCAAATCTCTTTACAGCACGATTCACTAAATATTTTGAGCCCACCGTTGTGACCTAGTGCTCAGAAAAAAAGATTCCTCTGAAAAGGTTACTGCTCGCTGACAATGCACCTGGGCCCCCAAGCTCTGATGGACAGGCAAAAGGAAATTCATGTTGTTTTCATAGCCGCTAACACAATGTACATTCTTCGGCCCATGAACCAAGGGGTAATCTGACTTTCGAGTCTCATTACTGAAGAAACACATTTTGTATGGCTATAGCTGGATAAATAGTGGTTCCTCTGATGGATCTGGGCAAAGCCAATTAAAAACCTTCCGGGAAGGATTCGCCATTCTAGATGCCAGTAAGAACATGTTTGATTCATGGGAGGAGGTCAAAATATCAACATTAACAAGAGTTTAAAAGAAGTTGATTCCAACCCTCCTGGATGACTTTGAGGGGTTGGAGAGCCGCGGAGGAAGCAGCTGCAGATGTGGTGGAGATGGCAGGGGAGCTAGAATGAGATGCGCAGCCTGAAGATGGGGCGGAATTGCTGCAGCCTCAGGAGAAAGCGTGAGTGGATGAGGAATTGCTTCTTGTGGATGAGTGGAGAAAGCGGTTGCACGAAATGGAAGCTACACCTGGTGAAGGTGTTGGGAACGTTGTTGAAATGACAACAAAGGATTCCAAATATGACATAAACTTAGTTGACAAAGCAGTGGCAGGGGCTGGGAGGATTTGCTCTAATTTTAAAGGAAGTTCTACTGGGAACAAAATGCTATCAAATAGAGTCTCAAGCTACAGAGAAATCTTTCATGAAAGAAAGTGTCAACAGATGCAGGTAAGATCACTGTCGTCTTATTTTAAGAAATTGCCATGGCCACCCCAACCTTCGGCAGCCGCTACCCTAAGCAGTCAGCAGCCATCCGCTCCAGACAAAACCCTCCAGCAGCGAAATGATTACAACTTGCAGAAGGCTCAGATTATTGCATCTTTTAGCAATAAAGTATTTTTAAGGTGAGGTATATGCGTTGTTTTGTAAGACATAATACTATTCACACACCGAATGCACTATAGTGTGGTATAAATATAACTTTTACATGCCCTGGAAAACCAAAACACCTGTGCAGCTTGCTGTTTCGCACTATTCGCTTTGCTGCAGTGGTCTGGAACTGACCCACGGCACCTCAAAGGTGTGTCTGTATACGCTTCTGTACACTCCGTGTCCACAGGACTGGGCTTGTGTGCTAAAGTACGTTTCTCATCCTGAATGGGAACAGCTGTTCCATGCAGGCCTGGTGTGTGTGGTGTGTGGAACCTTAGGCAGAGGGAATCTGGTGACGCCGTTCAGCAGCAGGGTGGTTCTGAGGCAGCTAAAGCACCCGGAGCTGCAGTCCAGACCCAAAGGGTCCCTGAGAGCCTACCTTTGGAAACAGCCAGGACTCCTGCATGAGGAGGCTGGGCTCCTGCTCCCTCGAATGCAGATTTGACTTGATTTTAATTAAAATTAAGAGACAGCATGTGCCCAGCCCATATTTGGACTGCAGTTGGTCATTTCACTCAATCCATACAACATCCTTTCAGGTTGGACATGTGTCTGTTTCACAGATGTGGAAACTGAGGCCCAGAGCTCACATGGGCAGCGAGTCTGTGATGGAAATCAAGAGCGCATGTTTGTCTGACCCAGCTCACCTCACCTCTGCTTGGTGAGGCCACCCTGAGGCTCTCAGGCTTCCCAGGGTCACAAGTGAATGCACCCGACACAGGGCAGCTGGTCAGATGTGGGCTCCTTCCTCAGGAAGGAACCTTTCTCTAGAAAACCAGACTTCTCGTGAGTGCTTTGGCCCTTCAGACACCTTTCAGGAATGCGGCCGTAGAACCTCAGCGCGGTGGGCTTGTATGTCACATGGAGCACAGGGTGAGGAGGCTCCTTCCGCATTTTGCCTGGAGGTGACCAGGAAGGGCCTTGGCCACCTCAGCCCAGCCAACCTGCAGTCGCCACGGACGGAATGATCCCACGGCCCCTGCCCTCCCTGGGCCGCTCTGCATGTCCCAGGACAGGGTAGCTCCAGATGCTTTTGGACCGAGGCTCTGGGTAAAGGTCTGTTTTTCTGTAAGGCCAGACATGAGGCGTGAGCCTGCCTGGCAAGTGAGGCTGGACACTGCCCTGTTGAAACGGGGAAAACATCATCTGGAAGCATTTTATAAGGGAAAGAACGTCAGTTCTACCTATTATATGTATATTCAGAAAGTCTTCGCAGAGCGGAAAATGCGTCCCGGATTTGCCATTTCTTCCCATTTCCTGCAATTTCCTTCCCCATGCCAAGCTCGTCTGAAAGTTGCCTCCCCTCTTCTCACAGACGGGTCTTCCTTAGGTGGCAGCTGCCAGTTTGTAACCAGGCCCTGCTGGCACAGAATCACTTTGGGCTGAGAGGCGAATAGGGAAGATCCCACAGCTCGAAGATGCAGGGGAGAACTTTCTGTCATTGAAATCAGGTGGGCCAAGGCCACAGAGAGCCAGGAGCGGGCAATGGCAACAGAGGGGCAGGGTGGGGTTCAGACGCCCTGGAGGATGGTCTGCCCATCCCAGGGAGCCCAGCTGTCCTGAGCACATGGGTCACTCCAGGAACACAGAACTACAGGAGGCCAGGCAAAGGGGGCAAGAGGAGGAGGTGTGGGGGCCTATCGCAGAGAAATTGAGGCCTTAGGGAACATGGCGGTACAACCCAGGGACGGGAAGGGCCACCCAGCGTGCCCCAGGGAACGCCGGCCCCGACACTTCACCTGCACCCAACCCTAAAGAAGGTGCCTCCTCCTTTCTCCGTTTTTTTTTTTTTTTTTTTTTTTTTTGATACAACGTGTCTGTCACCCAGGCTGTAGTGGTGCGATTTTGGCTCACTGCAACCTCTGCCTCCTGCATTCAAGAGATTCACCTGCCTCAGCCTCCTGAGTAGCTGGGATTACAGGCGCACACCACCACGTCCAGCTAATTTTTGTATTTTTAGTAGAGATGGGGTTTCGCCATGTTGGCCCAGCTGGTTTGGAACTCCTGACCTCAAGTGATCCTCCCGCCTTGGCCTCTCAAAGTGCTGGGATTACAGGTCTGAGCCACTGCACCCAGCCCCTCCTTTCTTCATGTTGAGAAGGCGCCCTGGAGACTACCAGCTCTGCTCCTGGGCAGCTGCTGTCAGACTGGAGAGAGCCAGGTCCCCACCCCAGCCAGGTGCATTAGCATCCTGGGCCACCATGACGCTTGGCCACAAACCACGGGACTTATAGCAGCAGACACATTCTCTTAGCTCTGAGGCTGAAGTCTGAAGTCAGGGTGTCCAAAGGGCCATCTCCCCGAGACTTCCAGGGGAGGGTCCCTCCTGCCTCTTCCTGGGCTTGTGGTGGGATCGCTCCGACCCCTGCCTCTGCATTCACACTGGCTTCTCACTGTGTCTGCTTCGCTATTCTGCCTCTTACAGACACCTGTCATTGGGAAGCCCTACTCCAGGGGGGCCTCATCTCAAAACCTTCAACTGAGCTACATCCACAAAGACACTTCATAAGTTCCCATTCACAGGCTCCAGGGATCAGGGTATCTCTGGAAACTGCTGTTCCACCCGCTCTTCTGGGTATAAACTCACTGGATCCTTCCCAGCCCAGGGGGTTGAGCACCGTGTGTGCCCGGCCTGTTGGGGTCCCGTCTATCCCAGGCAGTGTAAGGGCCCTTCCCAGCCAGCAGGGGCCTGCACATTGTGGGAAGGGGGCTTCCTCGGCCACTACATGGAAGGACAACCCCTTGAGTCCCCCAAAGGACAGAGGAGAGGCAGCGCTTCCCATAGGCATCCTTGGTCCTCCTGGCTCAGAGGGCTCCTAGGTCCTGGGGACTTCTTGGGTTCCTCAGCAACCTCGAAGATTTGCAGTGGGACTCTCAGCGGCTGAGGTGGAGCAGGGCGTGCCCACGTGTGTGTGGGGGGGTGGTATGCGTGTGTACACGCATGCTCGTGTGTGGGGGTGGTATGTGTACACACGTGCGTGTGTGGGGGTGGTATGTGTGTACACGCATGTGCATGTGTGTGGGTGGTGTGTGTACACGTGTGCATGTGTGTGTGGGTGGTGTGTGTACACACGTGCGCATGTGGGGGATGGTGTGTACACGTGTATGTGTGTTGGGGTGGTGTGTGTACACGTGTGTGCATGTAGGGGTGGTGTGTGTGTACACACGTGCACGTGTGTTGGGGTGGTATGTGTACACATGTGTGCCTGTGGGGGGTGGTGTCTGTGTACACATGTGCACGTGTGTGTGGGGTGGTATGTGTACACGCGTGCGTGTGGGGGGTGTACACGCGTGCAAGGCCATCAGCGCTTGCTGTCTTCTGCACTGAACAATGTGGAGAACACACTCTTCACGGGATGCTGCCGCCTCTGGTGGTTTTCCCGACAAACCTGAGGTTAGTCGGATTTCCTTGCTCTTCTTGTTTTTTGTGGTTCTGTCAACAAACCAGGGTACAAGCCCCATCAGAGGGGGAGTTTCCAAGGGAAGGGGGCAGGCCCAGGACAGAGGTCGGAAGGCGTTCTCGGATCTACCAAGGGATGAGGCTGACCATCTCTGAAGAAGAAGAAGGGGGAATGGGAGGGGAGGGGCAGGGGAGGAGGAGGGAAGGGGGAGGGGAGGGGGAGGGGAGGGGGAGGGGAGGGGGAGGGGAGGGGAAGGGGAGGGAGGGGACAGGAGGGGAGGGGAGGGGAGGGGCAGGGGAAGGGGAGGAGAGGGAGGGGACAGGAGGGGAGGGGAGGGGAGGGGAGGGGAGGGGAGGGGAGGGGAGAGGAGGGCAGGGGAGGGAGGAGCCCAGGCCAGGAGAGGAGGCCTGGACTGTCCAGGTGGGCCTCCTCCTGGTCCTCAGGGAAAGCCTCTGCCTCTGCTCCCTGGGCCTGAATTATGAGGCCTCCGCCCTCCTTGGACCTGCTCTGGGGCCTGAGGGGCCCATCAAGGAGGGTGCCACAGATGGACCACGCGTGCTCTGTCCCATGGCCAGCACCTGCAGTGTTGTCAGGAAAACCCAGCGGTGAGTATTCTCCACTGAGTTCCCACAGCCCAGGGCAGCAGCAGGTGGGGAGGCCCTGGCCAAGGACTGAACACGGGGTGCGTGTGCGCCTATTACCCTCGCTCTCCAGAAGCCCATCCCACAGAAGCCTTGAACCCGAGGCCTCCCAGGTGCCCCCACACTCCAGGTCTGGCCCTCAGTACCCCTGAGACTTCCTCCCGAGCCCCTCCACCCTGGGGCTAACCCAATCCCATCTCCCCAGGACAGCCCCTGGCAGAGGTCAAGGAAACCTGACTTCATAAAGTCGCTTTCTCAACCTCGAACACGATCTCACACCTCAGCTCCCTCCCCTCCTGCAGCGGCAGCCTCACCCACAGGCCCTAAGAAAGCCCCCGCCCCGTTCCTGAGAACAGCTCTCCACGGTTCGCAGGTTCCCTCTCCTCCACTTTATCCCCAGGTGTGGATGGGGGTGAGTCAGTGCGTCACCCTCACAGAACAGAGATGGAAACCCAGCATTAGGACCACACATGATGGCCGGTTGCCCGCGTCAGCTCCCACAGCCGTGTCCTCACTCTCCACGCTGAGGGCTTGCTAAGGACACGGCCAGTTCAGGAAGGGGTGGCCTGTACGGCCGGGTCTCCGCCAGGTCTGGGCGCAGCTGCCTGCAATGGAATTCACCCTCCTCCTGCTCATCCAGCATCCGTCTGCCCGTACCCACTTGGGAGGCCGATGGCAGGGACACAGTGACCGACTCCTTCCATCCCACAAAGGGCAGACTCCTGACCAGACCCGGAGACAGCAGGGATGAGAGGGGGCACTTCTGTCTGCAGGTCCCAGCACCAACTCGGGGGGCCACAGAAGGGCCGAAGAGGGACAGACTGACACCCACTGCTGAGGAGGAAGCCAGCCCAGGACCCAAGTCCCTGCTCCAGCCACCACGTGGGCCTTCGGTGGCACAGAGGGCATGCAGCTCTGGAGCCACCAATGCCAGCAGCCCTGCCCCTCCTTGGGCTGTTCCCTCGTAATGGTTTGTTTCTCCTGGTTTGTCCCATGCCCCCTTGGCAGTGGGGCCTCTCACACCCGTTAAAAATCACCCCTCCCTCCTCACTCTCTGCCCCTCCCTGACCTTCACGGCTCCTTGAATTATTCAGCTAGCCATTTCTGTCTCCTTCTAGAAGGCTGGCTCCTCAAGGGCAGGGGCATCCTCATGGCTTCGTTCTCTGCTGCTATGACAGCTCCCAGGACGATTCCTGACACACAGTGGCCGTGCAGCATGCGGTGAGTAAAGGAATAACCGAACGTATCCTCAAGGCTCCTACAGAAACAGATTCCCCAAAACACGCACAGTGCCCGCCGCTGGGGTGGGGTTATGGGTGATCTTAGCATTCTTCCTACAGTAATTCTTGGGAACCCGTGAGGCCCCATCCCGAGGGTCACATGCTCTGAAACCTGACACCCGCACAAAACCATCCCTGAGACCACCTGCCTCCCGAAGGGCTTCTCCACCGGCAGCCTGTCTCCACACTTCACCCCTCCCTGGACACATCTTCCAGGAACTGAGTTCTCCTGCCATTTGGAAAGAGGATGTGGAAGTAGACAGGGCCTGTGGGGAAGGAGGTGGGGCTGCCCAGCTCTGCCCCGGGGACGCGAGGAAGCCGGTGTCCTTGCCCACACCGGTCCTTCCCCATCAGGACCACCTCAGTCCAAGCCCTGAAGTTAAGGTGCAGTATCTTGTATGCCCCAGCACCTGTGAGATGGGGACCCCCTCACTGGCTGCCACGGTGCTCCCCCATTCCCAGGGTGCTCCCCTCATTCATAGGTTGAAACCGTGGCCCCAGCGTAATGGGATTTGGAGGTGGGGCCTTTGGGAGGTGGTCAGGGTTCAGTGGGGTCACGGGGTGGGGCCCCACGATGGGACCGGGACAGCAGAACACTGCTTCCTCTCTCTCCCACCCCGTGTGAGGGCTTAGCGGGAAGGCGGGGCTCCGGCCAGGAAGAGGGCCTTCTGCAGGAAGAGACCTCCCCCCCCCGGCACCTGACGTGGGACCGCTGTCCTGCAGAGCTGAGAACGGAATGTCCTTTGCGACGCCCCATCAGTGGCAGTTTGTACAGCAGCCGGGACTGACACGTGGACAGGGTCCCCCGTCACGGGGACTGGGCACGCTGCCTGCTCAGCCCCGAGTAGCCACAGAATTATGCCAGCAAGCCTCAGTGTCCCCTGCCCCAGCTGTGAGGACCTGCGACTAACAGGCCGCCGTCCTCCCCTCTGTCCGGCCCCAGGGCCCTGTGCTTGCCGCACTCATCACCCTCAGGGGCTCCTCCCTCACCCATGGCGGGAGGAAGGACGACCAGACCCTGCCTTCTGGGCATAGCGGGCTGCGCATCAGAGATGGCGCCGTCCTCCTATTTGAAGACTGTGCCTGTTCATTGTCTGAGACGAGCCAGACAATGGACTGATGAGGTCGACCTTTGCTGAGCAGCCAGAGCAGCCGTGGCTCAGGCCCATCCTGGGGCGGATCCTGGAGGCTGAGGCCCGGGGACAGGAGCATCTGAGGGGGAGAAAGTCCAAAGGCTTCAGCAGCCAGACAGAGCCAGTGTGGGGCTGCAGCCACAGACTATTTTTAAAGTGTTTTCTCCTGAGCTAAAAATTGAGAACGGGAGTCCTTAAATAGCATCCCCACTTGCCAGAAGGAGTTGTGTCTCCATCTCCTTCACTTCCCTGGAGGCCAGTTTCCAACTGCTCCCGCAGCTTCTGGGAGGAAGCAATTCTGAAGGTAACGTGAGGGCGGCGGCTTCAGGGGAAGGGCTCCCCGGCCTTTCGTGGGAAGGCCACGGAGGCACTGCGTTTCTGTTTATGGGTCTTGCCTGCAGAATCAGCCCCAGCCAAGCTATTATTGAAAGAAACCCTTGCCGATGCGAAAGGACACAGTTCCGAGAAGGAGGAGGCGTGGGGTCAGCTGAGGGCCTGGTCACTGGCTCCACCTTTAATCCTCGGGCAGCCCCTGGGAGTCTCCCCAGGCAGGCAGGCAGGTTTCTCCTGTCCCTCCTCGGGTATCCTGGGGAAGACCGGATGCCTGGAGATGACTGTCCAGGAAGCAGTGTCTTCCACACAGCCACGGGGTTCTGTGGACAGAGCAACCAAGTGCCCGAGCCGCTGTCCCACAGGACTGGATGATTATTTGTCAATCAATCAATCACCAATCATCAATTAATCAATATCATTTGCAAATCAATAGGATGGCTTGAAGCCAGGGAAAGCTCAGGGCAGGTCGCAGCCTGCGGGGGCCACTGCGTGAGTCGTGAGTCGTGAGTCGTGTGGGCAGGCGAAGGAGCGCCTCCTCAGGCCCAGCCCTACCATCTCCCACTTTTGCCTGGGGAAGGGTGACGCCTGGGTGGGTCACTGTGGTGACAGGGCGGGACCAGGGGTCTGGCTGCCTGCAGGTGACTTGTTGCATTTTACGTGGGCCCTGAGCTCCTGGGACATAGTGAGGTTCAAGGAACTTCCCCACCTTTGCATTCCAGGGAAGGACTTCCTGCAAAGAACCCTCCCCACAGGGAACTCCCTGGCTCCTGCTGCCCCATGACAAGGCCACGCACAGACCTTCAAGATGCCCTTTCTTTGCTTATAACTGATGAGCTGACCTGCTGCCCCCTACTGATGTGCAGGAGCAAAATGCTCAGGAACAAAGCTCCGTCCAGTTCAGCTTTTCTCCTTCCTCAGGCCCCAGATTCTGTCCCTACCCCGCCCGGCCTGAGCCACAGCCCTTCCTCAGGACCCCTCCCCTGAGCACCGGCTGGCTGGGAAGACTCTCGCACCGGGGACTGGACCCCGCCACCCTTCCCCTCTGCCTCCCACGCCAGCTTCTTCCCACCCTCAGGACCAGAGCCATGCCCTGCTGCAGCGCCCCCTCCCCACAGAGACAGGTGCTTTCCCTCCCTGGCAGTCATCCTTTTGAACAAAGTCGGCCTCTGCCAAATCCAGGTCTGTCTGTTTGACACGCTCCAGAGCCCACTGGAGAAAGCCACGCTTTGAGTGTTTGAGGGATGCAATTCTGACCCCAGAGTGCCAGGCAGTGCTGGGAGCCAAGGCTGGGTTCCCATGGGAGGCATTCGAGGCCAGGCAGACACACCCGGTATGAGGCCCGGTCAGACATCAGTGAAGTCCTATGGACACTGACGGCTGGGAGCTCCAGCTCCCTCTGGGTGAGGTCTCACGGAGCCAGGCTCAGGTCTGGGGGCAGCGTGGGAATGGGGCACTGCCGCTCTTTGCTCAGGTTCATCCTCACCTCCCTCCTCGCCTCCCTCCTTCCCTTCCTCCTTCCCTCTCTCCTTCCTTTTCTTCTTTCCTCCATTTTTCTGTTCTCCCTCCCTCCCTCCCTCCCTTCCCTCCTCCCTCCCTCCCTCCCTCCCTTCCCTCCTCCCTCCCTCCCTCCCTCCCTTCCCTCCTCCCTCCCTCCCTCCCTTCCATCCTCCCTCCCTCCCTCCCTTCCCTCCTCCCTCCC
>CAUYLG010069904.1:0-114180 GCA_963573385.1 Cacajao melanocephalus
CTAGCCTGGGCAATAGAACAAGAATCCCGTTCTCTCTCCCTCTTTCTCTTCCTCTTTCTTTCTCTCTTACATTCTTTTTTTTCTTTCTTTCACTCTCACTTTCTTTCCTCTCTTTTTCTTTCTTTCAAAAAAAAAAAGAAATATGCAACAAGCTTGATCTAAATAATGCAGAAATCATACACATTTTCAAGTACTCACAGAATACTGGAAAAACACAAAACATAAATTATCAACAAATTCAAAGATTCTAGATCTTCCCTCGTTTCCTGACCCAAAACCCAATTAAGCTATACAGGTTTTTTTAACTAAAACATTTACTTTCAAATTTTAAAAGATACTCCGGCTACGTACAGTGCCCCACGCCTGTAATCCCAGCACTTTGGGAGACCGAGATGGGAGGATCACTTGAGCCCTGGAGTTCAAGACCAGCCTGGGCAACATAGCAACACCCTGTCTCTATCAATCGGTCTATCAACCAACCAACCAACCAATCAAAAAAAGGATATTTCTAAGTAATTAATAATAAAAATTAGAGAAAATAGAGAACTGATCATGAAAAATAGTAATTATCAGAACACTTGGGATGAAAAAAAAATAACGGGAAAGTTTATTCTTAAATGCTTACATAAGAAAAAAAAAGGCCTGGTTACATAAGAAAATAAATGGCCTTAGTAATCAACATAAGAAGTTAGAAAAATAACAGAATTGCCTAAATATGAAGAGGAAAATAAACAGCACAAATGAAGCAGAGAACAAACATACATAAAGAGGAACAATAAAGCCAAAAGTCGGTCCTTTGCCAATAAAATTGGCAAACTTTAGAAAAGACAAAATAAAATCAGAATCTCTGAGCATGGAGGCCTGGTATCAAGTACCTTGTAGAATCAACTGGAGAGCTTTCATGTTAGCACCAGAGTTGAGGATTACTCTTCTCATCTGTTACCTTTCATTTTTCTTAGTGATTTTATATCATGTAAGAATCATAAACTACCAACTTATTTCTGTGTAATATATTCCATTCTTCTTTTAATAAATATTTATTGAGGCCCCACCATAATAAACAGATGTGATCCTTATTTTCATGTTGCTTAGGGTCTAAAAGAGAAAATATTAAGCAAAGAAAGAATAAACTAATTTCATCACTGTTCATAACAGAAAATGTAAAAATGCTGCCTAAAAACATAAAGGCTTAAGGATATGATATAAAGTCATAATAGTGAAGGTAACATAGGGTTGAAAAATACAAACTATGTAACAAACCTACACAGGTACTCCCTGAATCTAAAAGTTACAATTATTTTTTTTAAAAGAGTTGCAAAGAGAAATATACTGAAAATTGAAGTTAAAAATATACAAACTATTTAGATTATTAAATTATTATGGCTTCTTTTATGCTACAATGGCAGAGTTGAGTAGCTTGACAAAGAACTCACCATACGGCCTGCAAATCCTAAAATATTTACTTTCCGGCTCTTTAAGAAAAAGACGGCTGGCCCCAGCACTATATTAACAGAGTAAAAAAGAAATACATTCATCTCAAGGGAAGCAGAAAACATTGGTAAAATTCAATATTCATTCATGACTTAAGAAAATGGCTGGGCACGGTGGATCATGCCTGTAATCCCAGCACTTTGGGAGGCTGAGGTGGGTGGATTACGAGGTCAGGGGTTCGAGACTAGCTTGATCAACATGGAGAAACCCTGTCTCTACTAAAAACACAAAATTAGCCAGGTGTGATGGCGCAAGCCTGTAATCCCAGCTACTCAGGAGGCTGAGGGGGAAGAATCACTTGAACCTAGGAGGTGGAGGTTGCAGTGAGCCAAGATTGTGCCACTGCACTCTGGCCTGGGCGACAGAGTTAAGACTCCATCTCAAAAAAAAGGAAAAGAAAATAATGATAATGATTCCTGGCAAATTAGGACATATTAGTTCTTTCACCTTTATCAGGTTAACCTGCAGCAACCATCATTCTTAAAAGTGAAATATTAGAAACATTCCTATGAAAATCAAAAACAAGACAAGGATGCCTGCTGTCCTTCCTACTTTTCAATATAATATCTGTGGCCCTAACCAGTACACTAGGTCAAGAAAAAGGTATAATGATTACAATCACAAAAGGAAGAGTCAAGACTGTCTTTCTTTAAAAATGGTAGTTACTGGCCAGGCACGGTAGCTCATACCTTTAATCCCAGCACTTTGGGAGATCGAGGTGGGAGGATCACTTGAGCCAACCTGGGCACCATAGTGTGAACTCATCTCTATGAAAAACAAGAAAATTAGCCAGGTCTGATGGCACATGCCTGAAGTCCCAGATACTCAGAAGACTGAGGCGGGAGATCAATTGAGCCCTGGAGGTTGAGCCTGCAGTGACCTATGATCATGCCACTGTACTCCAGCCTGAGCGACAGAGAAAGACATAGTCTCAAAGAAAAAGAAAAAAAGAAAAACAATGGTATGGTTACCTACCTAAGTAGACATCTATATTAAGACTAATAAGAGTTAAGAAAGAGCACTATGAACAGCTGCCTCTTCTCCGCCATGGTCTTCCACTTGTTCCCACTTTCCTCAATCATCCTAGATTCAAAATTGACATACTAAAATCAACGTACTAAATGATAGAACTGAATAATGGCTGGAAAAAGGTGATTCTGGCATCCACAGAAAGTAGTTACACTGGAGTTTCTGGCTGACGTTGCTGGAAATTAGGGGGTGGATCTTCCAGCAGAAGATACTATAGTCACCCAGGCGATTCTGCCTGTAAAAAAACAGGGGAGACCCAAGAAGCCATACTCACCAAATGTCTCCCAGACTGACTGTTATCCTTAAGTTTGTTACAGAGGATGACAATTCATATGAAGTTTCTGTGTAAAAGTAGTAACATTTATGAAGAAGTAAACCCAGTTCTTGGCAGGACTACTTCAGATCTCTACCCCGTCACGCCTGCACGCCCATGTGTATTTACTTAAGGCACCTCAGCCTCTTAGAGTATCAGGAATATCAGGAATTACTATGTTTGTGTATTTGGTTTCCCATTTTGTCTGCTTCTTTTTACTAAAATAGAAGTTTCATGAGTGAGGTCAGGGACTGTGTTCTGTTCTCCCCTGTAGCCCTAGCACCCAGAATAGTACCTAGAGCATAGCAGATCCTCAATAAATGCACTCAAAGTTGAAGGGAAAAGATGACCCCTATGCTGAGATTTGAAGGGTAGGCAGGAGCAGTGTGCCAGATGGTGGAGACAACCGTATCGTGCAAAGGAACAAGGCGTGAAGCCACATGATCTGCAGGAAAGCCAATTCAGTATTCCTGGGAAGTAACATGCAAGGCATGTGATGGAAAAATTGGGAACTAGTGGGAAGAGCAAAAAAGGTGCCAGAAGGGCCCTGTTTGGCATTCTTAGTAGTGGGGTCCTTCCCATTAAAGTGATAAGAAGCAAGTAAAGGAATTTAGCAAAGAAGTAGCACACATTTAGGCTGGGTGCAGTGGCCAATGCCTGTAATCCCAGCACTTTGGGAGGCCAAGACAGGCAGATCACTTGAGGTCAGGAGTTTGAGACTATCTTGGCCAACATGGTGAAACTGTGTCTCTACTAAAAATACAAAAATTAGACAGGCATTGTGGCAGTGCCTGTAACCCCAGCTACTCAGGAGGCTGAGGGAGGAGAATCACTTGAACCTGGGAGGCGGAAGCTGCAGTGAGCTGAGATGGTGCCCCTGCACTCCAGCCTGGGCAACTGAGCGAGACCCCATCTCAACAAAAAAAAAAAACAAGTAGCACAGATTTATATAGTTCAATCTGGTAGCTGATCATAGATAGCAGATTTGAGAGGGTCAAGACTAGAAAAAGGGATCAGGAAATTATTGCTTTTGCTCAGAAAAGTACCAATGATTAAAGAAAACATTAGTGATAAACACAACCATCCATAACAAGTATGTCCTACTCTGTGTCAGGCATTGTACCAAGTGCTTTATTCACATTATCTCATTTAATCTTCACAGTTCTACGAAGTCAGTGCCATTCCTGCTTTATGGATGAGGAAAAGGAGGCCCAGAAAGATTAAGTTAACTTGCCTAAGGTTATTCAGCCAGGAAGTGAGACAGCCAAGATATAAACTAAGCAGTCTAACTGCAAAGCTGGATTCAAAGCCACTGTGGTGTGACAAACAGATTCAGACTCATGTACCTGGTAAAACTCAGATGCCTTCTGATTTCCTTGGAGGTAGAAGGTGAGGTGAAGGGAAATGACTCCAAGATATCTGGCTTGGACTACTAGCAATTAGAAATTTGGAACTACAAAAGTCCTTAATGATCACCCAGTCAGGCTGCCTATCCAATGTCAAAATTTCTTCTTTACCACCTCTAACAAATAGTTATCCAGCCTATGACTGACAGGACAACACACGACTTAGCTGAGTCAAACTCTGCCTACCATTACTAAGGCCCTAAAGATGTCAAATATGCTGAGAGTTGGGCCTTCTGAGATTTTTATCCACTGATTTTCATACTGCAATATACAGAATTCTAGAATTCTGCTAGGACCCCGGGGGCTATCCCAGGCTGGCTCTTCCTCCTCTCTCCTGCTTCAAACAAGCACTAGCAATTTTATAATACTCATATGTTGAGGGTCCTTGTAAGATGTCACTGACAAAAAAAAAAGGACAGTACTTTTAAAGGTTTCATGATCACTGGTCCAGACCAATAACCCCTATTTCATGGCAAAGGAATTTAAGGTTCAGCAAACGCAACCTTGAGTTGGTCAAGGTCACATGCTCATGGTCACATAGACAAACAGTCACAGAGCCAAACAATCCTGCAAGGATTGGGAACCACCCCACTTCTCTCAGCTGTCTTCTTCTCTTTGATTGAACTGTATACAAGAATCTAATTTTTAACAGAATATTTAAAGTTAAAAATATATCAAAATACACATTCTTTTTAGTTTTCCAATAACTCTAGGTGTCACCCTAACACTTAGTCCCCTTCTGTCTCAGAACTGGTATGTAGTAGAAGGTAACTAATATAATGTATTAATCACTAATCACCACCTGCAAGCTCATGGTAACAATGGAGTTACAACAAGATGACTGGCATGGTACAAAATCACAGACATTCTAGGTAACATTTCTGCCTTGTTATTTATGGCCTTGCCTAAGAAAGCAAGTCAATTCTATTAAAATACATGCTTTGGCTTGGGGTCTTTCAATTCGTTGATTCTTTAACTCTCATTCTTCCCTCTTGAAGCTTATAACATAAAACTTGTAATTGATTAAAAGCTATGACTTGATCAAAAAAACCCACAAACATTCCCGCACATCCGAACAAGGACTCAAGACTCACGCATTTCTATGAACAGCTGCCTCTTCTCTGCCATGGTCTTCCGCTTGTTCCCACTTTCCTCAATCATCCTAGAGACAAAGAAAGATACAATAAACCACTGTATAATTTGACAATTCAATCAAGTGCTAATCATTCTGTTGTGAAGAGGTACAGAAAACCAAGTTGCAAATACACATTTTAAGATGGTATCAATAAAAATAAACTGGAAGCCTGATTCAGAAAAAGATAAACCACTGTCTTTTTATTTGATAGCTTCTAAAATATTAATCAATACTCATATGAGCTCATACAATTGCTTACTGTGCTAAAAATATAAGCTGTCTTATTTTTAACTTCAGTTATTTTCTCTGCAGATTCCTGGATTAGTTGAGATAATTTCCCATATCTCTACTGTTTCACATAGATAAACATATTACTAAATATAATTTAGAAAATAAATATAATGAAAGGCTGTAATAAAGGACATAAGAACAGTTAGTTTATACATAAAAATATCTATAAATAAAAT
Organism: Cacajao melanocephalus; assembly: GCA_963573385.1. Taxonomy (NCBI): domain Eukaryota; kingdom Metazoa; phylum Chordata; class Mammalia; order Primates; family Pitheciidae; genus Cacajao; species Cacajao melanocephalus. Next base: position 5,842 of record CAUYLG010069904.1, read on the forward strand.
ATTCAATTTTATATTAAAGAAATAAGGTATTCATCCCTAATATGGTTTGGCTATGTCCCCATCCAAATCTCAACTTGAATTGTATCTCCCAGAATTCCCATGTGTTGTAGGAGGGACCGAGAGGGTAACTGAATCATGAGGGCTGGTCATTCTCAAGCTATACTCATGATAGTTAATAAGTCTCATGAGATCTGATGGGTTTATCAGGGGTTTCCGCTTTTGCTTCTTCCTCATTTTCTCTTGCCGCCACCATGTAAGAAGTGTCTTTCACCTCTGAGGCCTCCCCAAGTCATGTGGCACTGTAAGTCCAATCAAACCTTTTTTTCTTTCCAGTCTTGGGTATGTCTTTATCAGCAGTGTGTAAATGGACTAATATAATCCCCTAACTGAAAAAAGCTCCTAAATACAAATTTTCTATTACATGGTGACAGTAGTTTACATTAACAGACAGGCTATCCCAGTCACTTGCCAATCTCTTTATATGCATTATCTCATTTAATTCTCACAAAAACCCTATATGCTGGAATTATTATTATCCCCATTATGTAAGCAGATGTCTAATCTATAAATACTATAGACACTATTCTTTTAGTATGCCTAAAGGAATACTAACTTGCTCAATGGCACACAACTATGAAGTGGCAGAATGGAATCCCAACTCTTTCATTAAACTTCTTAAATAATTATTGCTTGTAGATACATATTTCCAAACCTCTATGTCTAAAAAGCTAGAACAGGCCAGGTGTGGTGGCTCACACCTGTAATCCCAGCACTTTGGGAGGCCAAGGTGGGTGGATCACTTGAGGTCAGGAGTTCGACACCAGCCTGGCCAACATGGTGAAACCCTGTCTCTACTAAAAATACAAAAATTAGCCGGGCATGGTGGTACACACTTGTAAATCCAGCTACTTGTGAGGCTGAGGCAAAAGAATTGCTTGAATTTGGGAGGTGGATGTTGCAGTGAGCCAAGATCACACCACTGCAATCTAGCCTGGGCTACAGAGAGAGACTTCATCTCAAAAAACAGTTAAAAAATAAAAAATAAGAAAAAACTAGAACACAAGTAGCCTATTACATGAAACCCACTGATACAAAATTTGTGACAATTTCAGCTGAAGTTTGCCTCACTCTATTAAGAAAAAAAATCTGAAGAGCATATGCCAAATAATTTCCCTAAGTAGATTAAACTGTGTAAATCATTTTCAAACATGATTAAACTCCTGTAGATTTAACTATTGTAAGTCATTCTCAAATATACTGGAATCACAAATTATATGATGACTACAAATTACATATCCATTAAAGCAAGTTGCCTGGTTATAAAAAGTTTAGTTGTAATATATTCTGAAGAAAATTTTAAAATATAAATACATTTCTTAACATTTTACAATTAATATTCTGATTAAGACTGGCTCTTCAGGCCAAGTGTAGTGGCTCGCACATGTAATCCCAGCACTTTGGGATGCCAAGGTGGGAGGATCGCTTGAGCCCAGGGGTTCAAGACCATCCTGGGCAACATGGCAAGCCCCCATCTCTACCAAAAAAAAATATCTTTAATTAGCCAAGCATGATGACATGGGCCTGTGGTCCTAGCTACTCAGGAAGCTGAGACAGGAGGATCACCTGAGCCCAGGAGCTGGAGGCTGCAGTGAGCTGTGATTGCACCACTGTAATCCAGCCTGGCTGACAGGGTGAGACTCTGTCCCTAAAAAAAAAAAAAATTAATTTTTTTAAAATAAAAAAGTCTTTGGACTTTCTGAAATAAAGCGCAAACTAGATACTTTACAAATTAGTTATCTAAACTTACAAAATGATAGTATCCTAAAGTCATGTAAACAATTATTACAAACCTGAATCAAACAACATATAAAATCTGAACAGACCCCTTACCAAAGGAGATATACAGAACGGCAAATAAGCATCTAAAAAAATGTTTAAAGAAAAAGAAAAAACTCCACATCCGTTAGAATCGCCAAAATCTGGAACACTAACTGTAGGGAGGAGATCCCATAAGTGCCGAAGCAGGAGCCAAAAGCCTCAGCCTATTTCCATATAAATAATGAAGAAGAAAGTAACTAGAAATATAACCGTAGTAGTTATTAGTTATTCATAAGTGATCTTAATTCTTTTACTAATGCCTCTCAGGTCGGAAGTGTGAACTTGGGGCGACATTGTGAAATGAATGACCCTAAGGCAAGACACTTTAAGCCCTCTGTCACACCCCCATAAAGGTTGCTGGAGGGCGCCTTGGCTGTGCAGCGCCAGTGCTGGGAAAGCGCCCGCTATTCAGCCAGTTAGGGAAAGAGACATCCAAAATAGCTGAAACGTCTTCTTCCTCAGAGGAGTTAGGAGAAAACTCCACTTCTCCAAACTCGTGGTAAGGCCTGATGGCTGTTAGGTAGGCCTGCAGACATCCGGGGGCTTAACTGTCTCTATGTGATGCTGTGCTTCAATGGTCATGTTCCATGTCCACTCCCATGTTCTGCTTCTGCATCTGGTTCCCTTTTTCTTGTAAGAATTAATCAGTAGAAGTAACATAAATCTTAATGTCTTTGTGACAAGTATGGAAAAAGTACTGACACATTATGCCCTTCCTGAGCCCCTACCTAAATGACACGTGATGCACTCGACCTTATCACTGCCATGCCCTATCTACCCTGCCTCCAGTCTCCGACCACCTAGGCCACGCCCTACCTACCCTGCTCTCAGCAACTCAATAGAAGTGGAAGCATCTAGGCATTGGGGCCACTGCTGATCTCTGCGATTTGGTTAGCAGTGGACTGCTGACCCCAAACTGTCTTTTCTCTATCTCTATGTCTTGTGTCTTTTATTTCTACAATTTCTTGTCTCCACATCAGGAGGGAGAGGCTCATAGAACCCTGTAGGGCTGGACCCTACAACTAACAACAGCAAATGCCAGCGAGGATATGGAACAACAGAAACTCTCATTCATTGCTGGTGGGAGTGCAAAATGGTACAGCCACTTTAGAAGACTGGTGGTTTCTTACATAACTAAACATAATCTAACCCTATGATACAGCAATCACACTCCTTGGTATTTACCCAAAGGAGGTGAACACTTACATCCACACAAAAACCTGTTCACAGATGTTTACACCACGTTTATTCATAATTGCCAACACTTGGAAGCAACCAAAGTGACTGGGTAAATTGTAGTATATCCAAATAATACAATATTATTCAGCACTAAGAAATGAGCTATCAAGCCATGAAAAGACATGGATGAACCTGGAATGCTTTCTACTAAATGAAAGTAGCCAATCTGAAAAGACAATATACTGTACAGTATCAGTTATAGGATGTTCTGGAAAAGGCAAAATTATGGTAAAAATACCAGTGGTTCCCGTCATGGTGGAGAGGGAGGTGTAGATAAGCAGAAGACTTTAAGGGCCATGAAACTATTCTGTATGCTCTTATAATGGTAGACATTATGTCATTATACATTGTCCAAACGCATAGCATGTACACCACCAATGGTGAACCCTAATATTAAGTATGGACTTTGAATGATAATGCTGTATTAATGTAGGTTCAGCCACTGTAACACATGTACCACTCTGGTGGGGGGCGATCACAATGGGGAGGCTGTGCATGTGAAAATCTCTGTACCTTCCATTCAATTTTGCTGTGAAGCCAGAACTGCTCTAAAAAATAATGTCTATTTAAAGAAAAAAACTGCCTAGAAGGCTTATTAAAACACTGATTATAGTCACAGTGAATAGGAGCAAAAATACAGAATAAAGCTTTTTTTTTTTTCTTTTTGGAGATGGAGTCTCGCTCTGTCACTCAGGCTGGAGTGCAATGGCACGATCTCAGCTCATTGCAACCTCCGCCTCCCGGGTTCAAGCAATTCTCATGCCTCAGCCTCCCGAGTAGCTGGGATTACAGGCACGTGCCACCATGCCTAGCTAATTTTTGTATTTTTAGTAGGGACGGGGTTTCACCATGTTAGCCAGTCTGGTCTCGAACTTCCGGCCTCAAGTGATCCACCTGCCTCAGCCTCCTAAAGTGCTGAGATTACAGGCATGAGCCACTACACCTGGCCCCATTCAGAAATTTCTTCCAGACTCAGTGGCCTGGGACTGGAGTGTGGGAAAAGGGCAGATGTGGTTGGTTCACCAGCCGTCTTAGACCTTCCCAATGTACTTCTCATTCCTTCTCTTGACAACTCCCTTCTGTATCTTTCCTTCACTTTCTTCTACTACAGAATATTATTTTCCTTTTTTCCCCCTCATTCTTCCATGTATGTTATCCTCCAGCTTAATCACCAAAACCCTACCAGAGAGACATAATGCCCATTTTACAAATGAGGAAACAAAAGCTCAGAAAAGACAAATTATTTAATCAAGACTACAGGCACTGATAAGTGCCAGGGCCAAGAGATGCAGCAATTCCATCCGATTCCAAAGCTCATGTTATGTCCACCACACTGTATTGCTTCCATTTTAAAGCAATATAGCTCCCTGCTCACAAAACAAATTTCTGAGTTACTCTAGGTGAGTTCTGTCATAATACAACCACCTTCAGAGACTGACCTGGTTCTCGACCAGGGACAATTTTGCCGCCATGGGACATTGAGTAATACCTACGGTCAGTTTTGCTTGTCACAACTGGGAGGGTGCTACTGGCATCTAGTAGACAGAGGCCAGGGACACTGCTAAACATTCTACAGCGCACAGGATAGTATTCCACAACAAAGCATCAGCCAGTCCAAAACAGCAATAGTGCTGAGGTTGACAAACCCTGAGACAGACCATTTGATGAATTTTTAAAATAGTAAACGTTATAAAGCAGCCAGTATTAATTTTAGCCACTGTTCAACACGATATTCAACAGCAAAAGAGTTAGCATCCTGAATTCTAACTATAGTTTTCTTTAACTAGCCTTGAAACTCACCTTGTCACTCAATCTCTGCATCTCAAGTTCATCACTTATCAAATGGACATAATTGGGATATCCATTGGGAAGCAATGTGGAATAACAAAACAATGAGTGTTTTAGTCAATTTAAATTTCAAATACTAGCTCCAACAGTTGGACTCTGGAAAAATTACTTAATCCTTCTGAATCTCAGATTAATCATCTGTCAAACTGTGATGATCACAAGTACCTTCCTCATAGATTATTGTAAGGACTCACGTCAAATGCCTAGAACAATCCCCAGCACATAGCCAGTGTTCCCTAAGCGTTAGAATGGACCAGCACACCCAACTGATGCTAAGAAAAGTCTGTTACTCAACAGTAGCCATAACACTGGCATCATCTATTGACCTAACAGGTGTGGCAGACCCTGCCTTTATTCCATTACCCATGCTCCTCTAAGGCCTAACTGTCCAGTTTCTGGTTGCCAGCATCTGCATTTCTTTGCCTGAAGACAGACTGTGCTAAAAATTAGACCCAGAGATCGAATTCACAGTCCTTACAAGATTCTCCTGAACCCTCTAGGCCAGAAGCAGCTTTCTTCCTCTTACTACAAGAGGGAGGTCTCGCCTGTCTAAAAACTAAGCAGAGGTCTCAGCTGGGATGCATGCCTCCAAAGATGCCTGCCCTCCTGGAGATATGTGCCTACTTTCCTCACTGTTTCTAGGCTAACAACCAGGCATTGTCAGAATAGGGAGGAACTGATCATCCTTTAGACGAAAGCACTGTTTCACCAACACAGTATGATATGATGGGATGTACTGGCAAGAACTGGAAGAACATAGCTGGATCTTGAGAGTGCTAAACTTGGAGGTCAAGTATAAGGCTGGTAAGGAAACGTCTGTTGATATGGGCCACTCTTTCATGACTCACAATTTAACGTTCCAAAAAGGACACCCTGAGCCAGTCCTAATATGCTACTAGAATGGCTCATTTAAGGTGGAAATAAATGTTTCCAATGATGTCTTAAAGGAAAAGAACTGAAGATCCTGGAACTGCATGGCAGGATATTAAGGAAGGTGTCAAAAGAGTGCCCGCATATCCCCCAACCCTTACCAGGTACACTGGCCTGACAGCCCCTGAGCGCTTTCTCTAACCTTGAGTCCATTTTGTTCCCTGCATGGCAGGCCTGACAGGTTGTAGATCTACCACCTTCTGGAAACAATCTTAACCAATTACTGAAAGAGACAGTATATAAATACTCCACCTACCTTTCCCCTGAAGGACTGTAACTCTAAGACACATGTTTCACATTGGCTCCTAGAGTTTCTCAGTGGGAACACTGTGAAAAAATCAGTACCTGGCTTGATGACAAAACTTCTATTTGCAATCTTTGCTATCCTCCCTCTCCTATCTCACTTCCCACTCCCCTACTGGCTTTTCCAAGGACCAACTCCAAAACAGAATACCTGCATTTAAATCCTTGTCTACAAGTCAGCTACTAGGGAATTAAGGCATTACGTAGTCTCATTTCAAGCAAGCTTATAATTCAGGTTACATAAAATCCAAATTAATGGATTTGGGATACATAAAAACTGAGATTACTATAAACCATTTCTCTAGGCCCAGTAAAAGGTGACTCCATGCCAGTGCTTTATGTACACTAATGCCTGTATCTTTGTAATTATGCTTTTAACAGTTCCATACCTAATAAGAACATATTTACTCCAATACCACAGCTGATTAGATGCCCTTGCCATTCTGATATAATGTTGAAGACCAACCACTACCATGAATGTAAGTACATCTCTCTACTTCCTTCCACTTGGACTCGTAGCACTCTGCCTTTTCTTAACCATACAATCTAGAGATAACTAATATAATTACCTTCACACTAACTCTAACTTCAAACCCTGCCATTTCCTTCCTCATAATCACTCTCATATCCACCCTCTTTTCCCATTTCAACTGCCAAAATCTTTGTCCACACTAATGCACAAATAAAATTTTATGACTTTGTGATCACAGGACTCTCCACCCCTGTCTTCCTATAGTTCATCCTGTGAGCACACAGAGAAATCCAGCAGGCACATTCATTCAAACATATCTGATCTTCACTGGGTCCAAATCACCCTACTCAGGACTTTTATCTCACCCAATTTAAAGAACCAGAATACAGCTTCAGTCTACAAAGTATAAAGAAGACCAGAGTCCTAGGTATGCAAATATAAGCGAAGTTTCTTTTTCTTCTTTTTTTTTAACGAAGAAGTATTTTATTATTTTGCTGCAAAGCTGTTGCTTCACTGTATAAAAATAGCACCAGCAAATGCAGTGTATTGCAAAATTAAGATAGTGTTGTTCTTCATCTGATACTGCACAAGCAACAAAAACTCCTTCACTCTCAGTTATTTCCAGTGGACAGATCATTAAGTATTTCACCCCAAATCTACGTATGGATGTACACAAGTTACAATATTATATAAGGCTTAAGAATAACAACGTTATCTCTGAATTATGTAATTTTTATAACTAGTTTTTAACATGGATAATTTCATGAATTCTGAATACTAAAGTCTAGTCTAAAAATCACAGGATATTGTGAAAAAGACATGTATTATGTTTATTAGAAAGTTAAAGGGCATTGTCTTTCATTAGCAGTGTGAGCAGTAGTTTTTTTCCCCATCGGTAATGCTAAAAGTTGCTATTCTAAGTCTTCTACCCACCACTAATTTAAGACAACTCTGCTGGGTTGCGTTAAATCATACTGGTTTATTTAGTGGTTCCATTTTCACTCCTCGATAGATTTTACGTATTTCTCATACGCTTCTTCACTCATAAGTTCATCTAGTTCTGAAGGGTTATTCAGTGTCATCTTGATCAGCCAACCATCTTCATAACAAGATTTGTTTACAAGCCCTGGATTTTCTGCAAGAGCTTCATTAATTTCAGTTACTTCTCCTGATAAAGGAGAATAAAGTTCACTAGCAGCTTTTACACTTTCCAAAGCACCAAATTCATCTTGTTTATTCAATTTTGTCCCAACTTCAGGCAGACTACAGTAAACAACATCTCCCAACGCTTCCTGTGCAAAATTGCTGATTCCCACTGTTCCAATACCATTTTCTGTTGTTATCCATTCATGTTTCTCTGTGAATTTACGCACCGAAAGCAGAGCGGGTCCGGTGCGCAGCTTCCGGACGGCGCTCGCCCCCAGCTGCCAGGGCCTCGGCGGGCAGGACGCGGCGGGTGACGGGACCGCGCGCAGGGTGCAGAGCACGGCCCGCACGCTCCGCACCGCTCGCAGCGCCATGTTCGCAAGGGTACCCGGGTCGCGGCGCTACGCCTCGGCCACCCGCACGGGGAGGTGGGGCGGGGCGGGGCCGTTTCTTATATCTAAAAGGATTGAAACCTGGCCAGGCACAGTGGCTCACACCTGTAATCCCAGCACTTTGGGAGGCCGAGGCAGGCGGATCACTTGAGGTTGGGAGTTCAAGACCAGCCTGGCCAACATGGTGAAACCCCATCTCTACTAAATTACAAAAAAATTAGCTGAGTGTGGTGGCACATGCCTGTAATCCCAGCTACTAGGGAGGCTGAGGCAGGCGAACCTTTTAAACTCAAGAGCTGGAGGTTGCAGTGAGCTGAGACTGTGCCACTGCACTCCAGCCTGGGCAACAGAGTGAGACTCCATCTCAAAAACAAATAAATAAAAGGGTTGAAACTGAAAGTTAAGTAGAAGAAGCTGTTTAATATCTTAAGCCCAAGGCAAAACCAAATGAATGAGTTTGGAAAGCACAACCCCTGAAATAAAAAAAAATCAATAGATTGGATTTTATGAAAATTAACTGCCCTGCAAAAGATACTATTAAGTGAATAAAAAGGTCACTGAGTGACAGAAAATATTTTCAAAACACATATCTCATGAAGTAGTTGTATACAAATTATATGAAGAACACAGGATGTGATGACTCACACCGGTAATCCCAACAGGATTTGGAAGGCTGAGGTGGTCAGATAACTTCAGCCCAGGAGTTCAAGACCAGCCTGGGCAACATGATAAAAGCTCATCTCTATAAGAAAAATACAAAAATAGCCAGGCATGGTGGTACATACCTGTAGTCCTGGCTATTCAGGAGGCTGAGGTGGGAAGGATCACTTGTGCCTAGGAGATTGAGGCTGCAGTGAACTATGATCACATCACTGCACTCCAGCCTGGGTGACAGAACAAAACCCCATCTCAAAACAAAACAAAACAAAACCAAAAAAAACTCATAAAACTCAATAACAAGACAACAGCTCAATCAGAAACAATAAAAAATCTGAACAGAAATCTTGCCAAAGAAGATACACAGATGGTAAATAAGCATATGAAAACATGTTCAACATCACTTATTATTTGTAAATTATAAATTAAAACAGCAAAATAACACTACATACCTACCAGAATGGTTAAAAATCCGAAAAAACTGACAACATCAAATGCTGACAAGGGCCGGGCACAGTGGTTCATGCCTATAATCCCAGCACTTCGGGAGGCCAAGACGGGTGGATCACCTGAGGTCAGGAGTTCGAGACCAACCTGGCCAATGAGGCCAAATCCCGTCTCTACTAAAAATACAAAAATTAGTTGGGCATGGTGTCACACGCCTATAGTCCCAGCTATTTGGGAGGCTGAGGGAGAAGAACTGCTGGAACCCAGGAGGTGGAGATTGCAGTGTGCCGAAATCGCACCACTGCACTCCAGCCTGGGCAACAGAGTGAGACTCTGTCCCAAAAAAAAAAAGAAAAATGCTGACAAGGATGCAGAGGCAGCAGAAATTCTCATCATTGCTGATGGGAATGTATAAGCAGTCACGTTGTAAAAAACTTGGCAGTTTCTTAGAAAGCTAATCACAGTCTTACCATACAATCCAATAATCATACTGCTAGGTATTTGCTTAATTGAGTTGAAAATTTATGTCCACACAAAACATCTGCACTCAAATGTTTACAGCTTTATTCTTGATTGCCAAAAGCTGGAAGCAATGATGATGCCCTCCAATAGGTGAATGTATAAATAAACTGCAATACTTCATAAATGGAATATTGTTCAGCAATAAACAGAACAAAGTAACAAGCCATCAAAAGACACGGGGGAACCTTAAACGCATAATGCTAAGTGAAAAAAGCCAGTGTGAAAAGGCTACATACTGTTTGATTCCAATTTTATGACCTTCTAGAGAAAACAGAACTACAGAAACAGGAAAATGATCAGTGGTTGCCAGAGGTTTGAGGGAAGCAGGCAGTGAACTGAATAGGTGAAGCACAGGAGAATTTTTAGGGCAGAGAAACTTCTGTATAACACTATAATGGTGAATACATGACACTATGCATTTGTCAACACTGAAAGAACCTCACAACAATAAAGAGTGAATCTTTATTTTTTCATCTTTTAATTGTTTATTTATTTATTTATTTATTTTGTACAGACAGGGTCTCACTATGTTGCCCAGGCTGGTCTCAAACTCCTGAGCTCAAGCAGTCCTCCTGCCCCTACTTCTCAAAGTTTTGAGACTACAGGAGTTAGCCACCACACCAGCCACAAAGAGTAAACCTTAATGCATGCAATTTTTTTAACAAAATCAGAGGATCCCAGAATGAAATATAGTTGACAAAGCAATCCAGCTGTATTACACAGGTATGAAATGACCTCACGGAAGAGGGTCGGGGAGAAGGTAGTGACAAGGATGTGGAAGAACTGAGCAACACCATCAATCAACTAGATCAAATTGACATCTATAGAACATTCTGCCAACAACAATGAAACGTATATTCTTTTTAGGTGCACATGAAACATGTACCAAGAAACACTAGATCTTGGGCCATAAAACAAGCATTAACAAATTCAAAAGAATTAAACTCATACAGAATGTGTTACCTGAGCATAATGGATTGAAACTATAATTTACTAAAAGAAAGAGATAAGTCAATGAAACCAAAAGCTGGTTCTTTGAAAAGATCAATAAAACTGATAAACCTCTAGCAAGACAAACAAAAAATAGAGAAGGCATAAATTATCAATATTACTAATGAAAGAGTGGAAGTTATCACTACAGAACCCATGAACATTAAAAGAAACACCATAGAAATATTATGAACAATTCTATTCTATACATACAACAACTTAGATAAAACTGACCAATTCCTCAAAAACTACAAATTGCCAGAACTTGCCCAGGGTGAAATAGGTAACAAGAATAACCCATAACTACTAAAGAAATTGAATTTGTAGGGGGGGAAAAAAAAACCTTCTGTGAAAGGAATCTCCAAGCCCAATTCTAGAAGATCCCTTCCAGAAAACAAAAGACAAGTTAACACTTACCTACTCATTTTGTAGCTAGCATTACCTACATAACAAAACCCAACAAAGGCAGTACAAAAAAGAAAACTCCCAGCCAGGTGCGGTGGCTCATGCCTATAATCCCAGCACTTTGGGAGGCCCAGGTGGGCAGATCACGAGGTCAGGAGATCGAGACCATCCTGGCCAACACAGTGAAATACAAAAAAATTAGACGGGTGTGGTGGCCTGCACCTGTAGTCCCAGCTACTCGGGAGGCTAAGGCAAGGGAGTCGCTTGAACCCCAGAGGCGGAGATTGCAGTAAGCCAAGATGGCACTGCCGCATTCTAGCCTAGGTAACAGAGTGAGACTGTCTAAAAAAAAAAAAACTACAGACCAATGTTCATGAACATTGTTCATTCATTTTCATTGCAAAAGTCTTCAACAAAATATTAGCAAATGAAATCCATGAATGTATGAAAACTTACTACAAAGCCACAGTAATAAATACGTGTAGTATTGGCACAAGGACAGCAAGAGGAACCAATGGAACACAGGAATCAATGGAACAGACTGAAAGTCCAGAAATATATCCTTACACTATGGTCAATTGATTTTCAACAAAGGTACCAAGACAATTCCATAGAGAAAGGGTAGTCTTTTCAACAAATAGTGCTGGAATGAAACTGCAGTATATTCATACAAATTGTGGCATACACATATAATGGAATATTGTTCAGCCATAAAAAGGAATGAAGTACTGAAGCATGCTACAACAGGCATGAACCTTGAAAACAACATGCTAAATGAAAGAAGCCAGTCACAACAGACCACATATTATAAGATTCCAGTTCTATGAAATGTTCACAATAGGTAAATCCATAGCAACAGAAAATTAACCATTGGTTTGCAGGGGTTTGTGGGAGGTTGACGGGGAAAGTGAATAGGAAGTAACTGCTAATGAGTACAGGGTTCTTTTTAGGGGGGATGATGCAAATGTTCTGAAGTTAATAGTGATGGTTGCACAACTCTAGAAGTATACTAAAAACCACTGAATTGTAAGTTGAATTACATGGTATGTGACTTATATCTCAAATAAGTAAACAGAAAAAAGATATCTTACTATACATAAGCCTTGGGTAATTGTTTTCACTAAATATTATATTGCTAAGATGCATCCTATTGTTCATTTTTTTTTTTTTGCTGTTGCATAATTCCAAAACTGCATTTTAATCTACTCTCCTACTGATGGAAATGAGTTGTTTCTAGTTGTTTTTTTTTTTTCTATCGTGGACAGTGTTGCTATAAACATTGTTGTACCTGTCTCTTGCTGCACAAAGTCAAGAGTTTATCTTGGCTGTATATCTAAAAAAGGAATTGCCGAAATGTTTTTTAAAGTGCACCAAAGGATGTTCCTGTCACTGATATATTTGAGATCATGTGAATTCCCAATCTCTCCAACACTTGGTCCACCAGGCTTTTCCAATTTTGCCAAAAGCATGGGTATAGGACATCATCTCACTGTGGTCTTGATTTGTATTTCTTTGATCACTAACGAAGGTGCCCATCTCTAATACATTTACTGGTCATATGTGTTTCCTTTTCTGTGAGGTGCCTGTTCATGTCTTTTGCAGTTAAGCTTTTGTTACAGTAGTCTCAAAATATCTTTTAATCTCAACATAGGGAAGGACTTTCTAAGCAAAAGTTAGCCTAAGTTAAACTACACTTTTAAAAAAATCTATATATCCAGACTCACAAGAAAGATGAAAAGACAAGTCACAGACTGGGAAAAGAGGCCTGCAATTCATATAACCAAACAACTGGTATCCACGACATGCACACAACTTGTACAAACCAGTAAGAAAATTTGACATAAGATATGAGCAGGCAATTCACAGAAGAGGCAACACACTTTGAGAGGCCGAGGCGGGTGGATCACCTGAGGTCGGAAGTTTGGGACTAGCCTGAACGACATGGTGAAACCCTGTCTCAATACAAGAAAAGAAAATTTTTTTAAACCAGAAGAGGCAACAAAAATGGGAAACAAACATATAAAAAGTTGCACATAATAACTCAAGACTAAACTATAATATCTAAGGATCTACAGTTGGGGTATAAATCCCTAAAGAAATCCAAGGAAGGGATTACTACGCAAATCAGGATAGTGATTGCTCTGGGAGGAAAGGAAGGGGCTATGAATCACACACATCAAATAAAAAAATGAGTCTGAAAATATCATTTATATTGGCAAAAATATGAGGTGACATTAATTCTCATATACTGCTGGTGAAAGCGTAAATTTGAATAGCAAAAGCAGTATCTAGTAATATTAAAAATGGATATAGGCCAGGCATGGTGGCTCTCACCTATAATCCCAGCACTTTGGGAGGCTGAGGTGGGCGAATCATGAGGTCAGCAGATCAAGACCAGCCTGCCCAACATGACGAAATCCCGTCTCTACTAAAAATACAAAAAAATTAGCCGGGCGTGCTGGTGGGCGCCTGTAATCCCAGCTACGCAGGAGAATCGCCTGAACCCAAGAGGCAGAGGTTGCACTGAGCCAAGATCATGCCACCGCACTCCAGCCTGGACAACTAAAGCAAAACTCCATCTCAAAAAAAAAAAAAGGATATACCTAATTACCCAGAAATTTCCTTTCTACAACTATGTCCTAAGGAGACATATACAAGAATGCTTACGATATTGTATGTAAATGCAAAATCAGAAACAACCTAAATGTCCATCAACAGAAGCATGGGAAAATAAAATTATAGCATAGTCAAGTGCACAATAGAATACAGCAGAGCTACATTTATTGAGACGGATCAACTTTACATTATTAAGTGAAAAGAGTTACAAGAGAATACACAAAAAATATTATTTCTATAAAGCTTAAAAACATGCAAATTAGGGCAGGGCACGGTGGCTCACGCCTGTAATCCCAGTACTTAGGGAGGCTAAGGCAGATGGATCACAAGGTTAGGAGATCAAGACCATCCTGGCCAACATGGTGAAATCCCATCTCTACTAAAAATAGAAAAATTAGCTGTGTGTGGTGGCACATGCCTGTAATCCCAGCTACTCAGGAGGCTGAGGCAGGAGAATTGCTTGAACCAGGGAGTTGCAGGTTACAGTGAGCCAAGATCGTGCCACTGCACTTAAAAGAAAATGCACATTAACAGGAGGAGGACTGGGACTATGGTGAGGTGAACAAAGCACCTAAGCACCAAATTTAAGGAAGCATCACTCTGGTGGTCACGCAAGGCTAAGACTGAGGGCCTCCTTACCCTACACTGGGGACCTAGGTGCCTCTTCATTTCACTCTGGCCCTGGCCCTGAATATAACATACACACACACACATATACACATACCTACACATACACATACACACAGCAAAAGTATAAAGAAGTATATGGAAATGATAATCATCAAATTCAGAAAAGTGAGTATCTCTGGGGATGATACAGAATTATGACTGCAGAGGTATACCAACTCCACTGGCTATGTTTTCTTTCTTAGGCTGGGTTCTAAGTACAATATATTACTCTCTTTCTGTACTCAATTTATTTAAGTGGAAACAGATATATAGAGAGAGAGAGATAGATACATATAGATAGATGGATAATTTTTTTTTTTGAGATGGAGTCTTGCTCTTTCACCAGACTGGAGTGCAGTGGCACAATCTTGGCTCACTGCAGTCTCCATCTCCCGGATTCATGCAATTCCCCTGCCTCAGCCTCCTGAGTAGCTGGGACTACAGGAGCACGCCTGGCTAATTTTTTGCATTTTAGTAGAGACGGGGGTTTCACCATGGCCAGGATGGTCTCAATATCCTGACCTCATGATCTGCCTGCCTCGGCCTCCCAAAGTGCTGGGGTTACAGGCGTGAGCCACCGTGCCCGGCCAAAAATATATATATTTTTAAATTTAAGTTCTGGGATACGTGTGCAGAATGTGCAGGTTTGTTACAAAGGTATACATGTGCCATGGTGGTCTGCTACACCTATCAACTCATCATCTAGGTTTTAAGCCCAGCATGCATTAGGTATTTGTCCTAATGCTCACCCTCCTCTTGACCCCAGCCCCTGACAGGCCCCTGTGTGTGATGTTCCCCTCCCTGTATCCACATGTTCTCATTGCTCAACTCCCACTTGTGAGAACATGTGGTGTTTGGTTTTCTGTTCCCGTGTTAGTTTGCTGAGAATGAGGCTTCCAGTTTCATCCCTGTTCACGTCCCTCCAAAGGACATGAACTCATTCTTTTTTATGGCTGCATAGTGTTTCATGATGTATACGGGCCACATTTTCTTTATCCAGTCTATCACTGATGGACATTTGGGTTGGTTCCAAGTCTTTGCTATTGTAAACAGTGCTGCAATAAACATATGTGTGCATGTGTCTTTATAGTAGAATGATTTATAATCCTTTAGGTAAATAACCAGTAATAGGATTGCTGGGTCAAATGGTATTTCTGGTTCTAGATCCTCAAAGAATTGCCACACTGTCTTCCACAATGATTGAACAACAATATATTATTCTTTATGCTTCATATGTCCTATTTCTTTATAACATTTTAGATCATCTACTTTTAGTATATTCTCTGGTAAATCTTATCCTGAGTGGTTGGGGGGGGAGGCAGTTCTCCATATATTTTATTATTAAAACAGAGTATACCAAATACCATAAGCTCTGTATTTTTAGCCAAATATACATGAACTCTCACAAACTCTATAATTTGGTACAATAGCCATCATTTCAAATCTTCAGCAATGTGTTCTACCAGTATCTCAACAATAGTTGCTAATAAAGGATACATTTCAGTTTTACATCATACTCAAATTATTTATCTATATATTATTTCAGCCACTGTTACCAAACAGGAAGAACAAGGGTTTATGGCTTTTTTGTCTTTTATTCTTAAGCCTCAAAAAAAACTTCTAAAATTTATTATTGGCCAGGCTCATGCCTGTAATCCCAGCACTTTTGGAGGTCGAGGTGGGTGGATCACGAGGTCAAGAGTTCAAAACCAGCCTGGCCAAGAGGGTGAAACCCCATCTCTACTAAAAATACAAAAAATCAGTTGGGCATGGTGGCAAGCACCTATAATCCCAGCTACTTGGGACGCTGAGGCAGAGAACTGCTTGAACCTGGGAGGTGTAGGTGGCAGTGAGCTGAGATCACGCCACTGCACTCCAGCCTGGGTGACAGAGTGAGACTCTGTGTCAAAAAAACAAAAATTATTATTAAGCTTAATAAAATTTTAAGGTACTGGATTAATTACAGCATGATTAATCATCACTGAAAAACATCAATAAGTCTGTCTTCATATTCTGAATGCTTACTTTTTAAACATCTCAATTTATAACATTAGCCCATAATACCATTAGTGAATACTTTCAGGCACAATGTACTCATTGTGTATATAAATCCATATTTTAAGTAATTTTAGTAATTCTAAGCTATTTTTATTACTGATTCTCCATCCATCTGATTGGATCACCATTGTTTTTCTATTTTGCATTTGACTGACAAATTCATAATAGAAATAGAAGTATCCACTCTGTTTTTCTGGCTGTCCATGTGTGTTTGCATTATTGCTTCAATCTTCAGTTGACTCTGAAACTTCATTCTGCATTTTCTTTGCAGGAATCTTTGTGAACCATTTGTCTATTCAGCAAGGTTCATTTTATTCAAATAATATAATATGATCTGAAAGACCCCTAAATTCAGCAGAGGTGAACTAAAATATGTGCTAAAACAATATAAGCAGGTAAATAAGGAGGATCACATTATCGACCCCTCCTAGCTTACCATACCGGACAGACAGCATCAGACACATAGATGAAGTCAAGTGTCAACTTTATGGGTTAAATATTGGTAAAACTTGATTGCTCATATTTTCTTGTAATACCCTGCCTAGTGGATGATTTTACATACCTCCCACACCTTGGAGACTATTGCTGTTTTTAAAACTAGGTGAGAAGACAGGACTGTGCTGAACTTGAGGACATAATCAGGAGTAGGGGTGTTAGAAGCAGAGAGGAAACTAAGGGTCTAAGTGATCAGGTAACTTGGCCTGAAGTTGCAAAGCTAGGAATCTGTGGAGTTTTGATGACCACGAAGCTCAAGCCCACTCTCTTTCTACTGTGTCACATCGCCTCCTCCAGGGCAGCATGAGGCCTCAAGGAATAAGGAAAGAATACAGCTCCCAAAAATGGGGTGCTAGCTCAGACCTTAAAATCATAGAGTTAAGTAGGGTTTGGAAGAGAGTGCAGTAAAAAGTTTGGATCCTTGTTAGTTCTTATACTCTGTTCTATTCATAGAAGATGGAGTGTTTCAGACCTGGACTATGTCTACACGCAGAAGTTACATAACTCCCACAGTAAAGACTAAAGGAAAAGGAGAGAAGGCTTTGGAAGTATCTCCAAAATGTCTCTGTACATGCCTTGGTGTTAAATAGCCTTTATTTCCTTTAAATCTTTTTGTTAATTTCTTAACCCTGCCAGCTCTCAGCTACGTCAAAGCATCCAAGTATTGAAATTTCTTACGTAAGTTCACCATCTCCCAGTCAGTTTTTCTTTGGATGTCGATTTAATTTAAGAGTCAGTGATAACTAAGACTCTCAGTAACACTCAATTGTAACAAGCCAAAATTTATTGAAAGAGAACTTCCTTATTTCAGAAAGTTCTCAAATATCCTTCCTCTAACACTTCTTTTCTCTTCTCTTTCAGGTTAAAAAAAAAAAAAGGCCAGGGAAAATAAATGTACATAAAATCTTAGAGATGTGCTTTTTACAAACCTGAAAGAGTTCTCTAGGTTCCAATAAAAAAATTCAGTAATGGCACTCCAATACTACAAAGAGTTCTGAATAGCTAAATATGACCTCATACAGCTATGGAAACTATTAAATATATCAATTAAAGCATTTAGCACAATGACAGGCATCAAATAAGAGCCCAATAAATGTTAGCTATTATTATTGATATAATCATGTACTATTTGAATATAGTGAAGTTACAATGATATTTAGTCCAAATAGTCCTATTTTGACTTATATATATTGTTAATATACAAAAATTCAAGTTTAAAATGTGTTTTCTTTAAAGGTCGTGAGGTTTTTTTGTTTAAAATGAATTAACAAGTACATCACATACATCTGTTTCTCTCAGTTACCTACAACTCAGAGAGGTCTATCCTACTCTCAACATGTTAAAGAGGGGAAAAAATAATTCCAAGAAATGCCAAAAAAAAAAAAGGCCTCCATAAAATTCAACACCCAATTAAAAATACCAAGAACAGAAGAAAACTTCCTTAAATGGACAAAAGACATCTTCCAGAAACCATCAGTAAACATTGTGTTTAACAGTAAATCACTGGAAACATCACCACTCAGGAAAAAGATTAAAATGCCCACTATCACACTTCTTGTTCTGGAGGGTCTAGGCAATGCAACAACAAAGAAAAAAAGCCATTCGTATAAAGTTGAAACAGGAGCTTGGTTAATTAAATCTTCTAGTCAAAGTGGCCCAGTAAGTACATTCTTCGATGCAGCCTTTTGGCTCCAAATATACAATAATGAATAAAATATTTTTAACAATATTTTTTTTAAATAGGCTCAAAAACAACATAAATCTCTACGTGGAGACACAACGTTGCAAGCAGGACTGAAGCTCTGGGCTTGCTGGATCCTAAGTCCAGGTGTACACTTCCTGCAGGGCAGTAGTAACAGAAAGCAAAAGAGGATGAAAATGAAGACATCTGGGCCAGACTCACCGCTCAGGGCCAGCCATGATGCTGGAGCTGAAGGGAAGCTAAAAAATACTGCTGCCAATCTCTGCCTAGAACTACAGTTTATATAATGTTCTAGGCTTAGATAAGTGGGAGAATATAAACAGCCTCAGGACCAGGAACTGAGTCAAGACTCATACTCTATGAGGGGTGGAAAATAGCCCCAGTTAACTCAAAGGGCAGGACCCGACCCACAATTATCATATCTGATTCCAGACTGAGGTCCTGTAGGTCAGCCCAAGCACCTGAAATATCACCAAGCAGAGGAGAGTGGGCACAGAGATAAGAAAACAAAAACAAAAGCACTCACTCTCAAAATGGGTCTGTAATTCAGGTGGGCATGGTGGCTCACACCTGTAATCCCAGCACTTTGGGAGGCTGAGGCAGGCGGATCACTTGAGGTCAGGAGTTTGAGATCAGCCTGGCCAACATGATGAAACCCCATCTCAACTAAAAATACAAAAATTAGCCAAGCATGGTGGTGGATGCCTGTAATCCCAGCTACTAGGGAGGCTGAGGCAGGAGAATCGCTTGAACATGGAAGGCAGAGGCAGAGACTGCTGAGCCAGACTCTGTCTCAGGAAAAAAAAAAAAAAAAAGCAAGTCTGCAATTCAAAACCTCAAAACACATGAAGAGATATACTGCTAAGAAAGACAGCCAACAAAACCAACAACCGAATATTATTCCAGATAAAGTTTAATTTTACAGAACAGTCTGACAGACTTATTTTATAAGCACATTTAGGGTACTTGGAAATTAATTTTTTAAAGTACTGAGAATGCAAATGGTACAATCACTTTGAAAGACAATTTAATAGCTTCCTACAAAGCTTAATATATTCTTACAATACGACCCAGCAATCACTCTCCTAGATATTTTCCCAAGGGAGTTACAAACTTAATGTCTACACAAAAACCTGCACACAGATGTTTATAGCAGCTTTATTCAAAATTGCCAAAAACTAGAAGCAACCAAGATGTCCTTCAGTAGGTGAATGAATAAACAAATTGTGGTAATTCCATCAAATGGAATATTATTATTCAGTGCTAAAAAGAACTG
The DNA here is from genome assembly GCA_963573385.1 of Cacajao melanocephalus. NCBI lineage: Eukaryota > Metazoa > Chordata > Mammalia > Primates > Pitheciidae > Cacajao > Cacajao melanocephalus. Next base: position 25,887 of record CAUYLG010069904.1, read on the forward strand.
AGCTATCAAGCCACAAAAAAACACTTAGAGAAAACATACATGCATATTGCTAAGTGAAAGAAGCGTATCTGAGCAGGCTCCATACTATATGATTCCAAATCTATGACATTTCCAACTCTAGAGAAGGTAAAACTATGGCTATGTAATGACATTTATTCTGTCTGTACTGTTGAGTATTTTACAAATGAGTATCCTTCTGAGCCACTTGCACAGTTGTAACATGCAGTCATGCCATGTAATGACATTACACATAATGCCATATTAATGATACATGACATTATACACTTGTCAAAACCCATAGAACTATGCAATACAAAGAGTGAACTCTAATAGAAATCATGAACTTCAGCTAATAACAATGTATCAACATTGGTTTATCAATTATAACAAACGTAGCATACTAATGCAAGATGGTAATAATAGGGGAAACTGTATGGGAAAGGGTGGGTATATGGGAACACTGTACTATCCAGCCATATTGGTCAAGGTTGTGTTCATCTATTTTTATTCCATTATGTATATTATTTTTAAAACTGTATTACTGACAATTTCACTGGAGTACATACACAAAAGAGTTGGAAAGAGAGACTTACACAGACATATGCATACCAATGTTCACAGCAGCATTCCTAACAATAGCCAAAAGTGGGAAACAACCCAAATGTCCATCAATGAATGAATGAATAAACAAAATCTGGTATATTCATACTATGGAATATTATTCAGCCTTAAAAAGGAAATTTTGACACATGCTACAATACAAATGAAGTTTAAGGACATTCTACTAAGTGAAATCAGCCAGATACAAAAGGGCAAATTTTGTAATGACTCCATTTATATGAGGTGCCTAGAGTAGTAGAAGTCATAGAGACAGAAAGCAGAATGGTGGCTGCCAGGGGCTGAGGGAGGGAAGAATGGGGAGTTGGTGTTTAAGGGGTACAGAGTTTCAGTTGGGGAAGATGGAAAAGCTCTGAAGACAGTGGTGATGACTGTGTAACAATGTGAGTGTATTTCATGCTACAGAACCGTACACTTAAAAATGGTTCAAATAGGTCCGGGCACGGTGGCTCACACCTGTAATCCCAGCACTTTGGGAGGCCGAGGCGGGTGAATCACAAGGTCAGAAGATCAAGTCCACCCTGGTTAACACGGTGAAAACCCGTCTCCACTAAAAATATAAAAAATTAGCCAGGTGCGGTGGCACGCGCCTGTAAACTCGTTCTCCACTAAAAATACAAAAAATTAGTCGGGGGTGGTGGCATGTGCCTGTAATCGTAGCTACTCAGGAAGCTGAGGCAGGAGAATCGCTTGAACCCAGGAAATGGAGGTTGTAGTGAACCAAGATTGTGCTACTGCACTCCAGCCTGGGCGACAGAGCAAGACTCCATCTCAAAAAAAAAAAAAATTGTAAAAATGGTAATGTTTATGTTACGTGTCTTTTACTATAATAAAAAAATTTTTAAGTGCTGAAAAACTGGTCATCCTAATTGAAAAAAACATGATCTCTCCATCATACCATACATAGAAATAAATTCCATATGGAAAGCAAAACTTTTTAAAACTTTCGGAAGAAAATATATAATTCACACCCCAAGATAGAGGAAGTTTTCTTAAACCAGATACACACCCGAAAAAATGACAAGCCATTTAAGGAAATTTTTCGTAAATATTACATTAAACTTAAATGGTATATATAACCAAATACATTGTTAATAAAGGGAAAGAAAAACCTAGGACTGGCAGGGTGCATTTGCAACACACAGACCCATGAAGAATCAGCATCTAAGGGAACCCAACTGTTCTTCAGTGAGTAAAAGAGACTCTGTGTAGACATTATGCTGTGATGTAAGTCTACACCGGGGCCAGGTGCAGGGGCTCACGCCTGTAATTCCAACACTTTGGGAGGATCACTTGCCAGCACAAGCAACATGGTGAGACTGCATCTCTACAAAAAATTGTAAAATTAACCGGGCATGGTAGCACTCAACTGTAGTCCTAGCTACTTGGGAGAATCACTTGAACTCTGGAGTGTCACTGCATTCCAGCCTGGGCAACAGAGCAAGACCCTATCTCCAAAAAAAAAGAAAAAAAAAAAAAAGTCTACACTCAATACTGAATACATTCAGCAGTTAAAAATAAATGGATTAAATCCACAAGTAGCAACATGGTTACAGCCCCATTAATTATGTGGTCAAATGCGTACCTCTGACCCAGCAATTGTATTTTTTCATTCACTGCACCAATGGCCCTTAATGAGAATACTAAACAAACTACAATACATACTGCATAAGAGACTGTGTAATAGTTACAAAGACTCAGGTCGATTCCTGTGTTTCAACACGAAAAGATCTCAAAATCATTCTGTTAGGGGAAAAAAACTGCAGAACAATGTCTACGGTGTGATGTCATTAATGTAGAGGAGAAAAAACTGCTCTTTTTTTGTTGTGTATTACCTATATATACGTGAATCTACATAGAGAATGGTCTGGAAAGACCACAACGAACCGATAACTTCAGTTTCCGTGAGTAGGTCAAGGGGGCCTTTATTCTTTCTGTACTGAGTATTTGACAAGCGAGTGTGCATTCTGAGCCACCTGCAGAGTTGTAGCACACAGTCACACAGAGTGTACACTACACAACTCCAGGAGCTGCCAGGCACAGGGATTCCAATATGAATGGTGCTCCCTAAAGCTGATCTATACAACTAGATACCACAGCTCTGATGCTCGTGTAATAAAAAATCAATAGAAGGGAGTGGGGAAGGATGGAAAATGGACTGCAAACCAGCATACAGGAACATTCTGGGGCCATGGAAATGTATTGATTGGAACAGTGGTTACAAAGTATACAGCTGTCCCCCCTCATACTGAACAATTCGTAAGTTTTAAGTTGTGCACCATTCTAAAGAGCGTGATGAAATGTGCCATCCCCCTCTGTCCCACCTGGGATGTAAACCATCCCTTTGTCCAGCAATATCCACACTGCATAAGCCACCCCCAGTTACTCACTTGTCGCTCTCTTAATTATCAGACTGACTGTCATGGTATCACAGGGTTCAAGTAACCACTGTTTTACCTAATAATAAACCCAAAGTGCAAGAGTAATGATGCTGGCAACTGGGATAAGCCAAAGAGAAGCCAAATACATGCCTAAGAGAAGTTATTAATCTCTCATGGCACCTAACTTATCAGTTACAACTTTATCACAGATGCTTATATACAGGAAAAAAAACAGTCTGTATAGGGTTTGGAATTAGCTGTGGCTTCAGGCACCCACTGGCTCTTGGAACATATCCCTGAGGCTAATGGGGGGACTACTGTATGCATTTTTTCAAAACTCATCCAACCACTCATGGGAAATCTGTGCATTTTATCGTGTCAACTATGTGTCAAAAAGTTAGTTTTAAAATAAATATATAAACAAAATATCATTGAGAGGGCCTGGAATAAGGCACCCAGACTTGCAGAACCTAGGCACCCCTAAACAAGAGATCTGCTGGCTGTACAGTCCTAAAACAGAAGAAAGTAATTTACTTCTTCAAGGCTTCCTACACAATGCCAGATTTTGATTATTACTCTTATTTTTCATACGAAGAAACTAAGGCCCTGAGAGATTAATATAAAGACATAAAATAAACAATAAGTTGAATTTCTCTTGGTTTTGAGTCTAATTTTCCAACCATAGGTAGAAATTTGTCTCTCAGGCATAGTGGACATCCAAAAACCCTGCCAGCTCTACCTTGAATGCACAACCCCCTTCAAAGACAACTCCACCAAAGAACTCATAAAAGGTCAAGTTTTAATTTGGCAGACAAAGTAACCCAACAGGCACTGCAACCCAGCGAACGGAAACAGCAGCCTGGAGCTCCAGAGTTCAGAGATTCAGCCAAGGCAGAGAACAGGTAGAATTCCAGCCCTTACAGAAAAGCAAAGGCACAAACAGCCTCGGACTACAGATCTAAGATTCAAGAACCAGGATAAAAATGAAAAAGTATTCTCTAGACAAAGCTACCCTCTTCCTTCTCAAGTGATAGAAAAAGCCAATGGGAGAAAGAACAAAATGGGATGATCTCAAGCAACAGCCGAAGGAGCAAGCTCCTGACAGCCAACACGCAAGCAACATGGGACGGTGGTAGCATGGCTACAGAAAACCAAGACCTCGCCCCCTTAGCCATTGCTTTAACGTGCCCAGACCTAAGAAAGGGGATTGCCTCGCATGGCAGGAAAAAAAAAAAAAAAAGGCAGAGAGAGAGAACTTGAAGAACAGGGGAAATCCAGCAACCTTCCCTAACACTAGAGTGGCTGACACCGCTCCCTGTCAAATGTAGCAAAACCTTGCCTGTCCATTCATTCTTGCAATAGACATCAATGGCTCCACCGCTGTTAGCCAGGCAACATTCTGAGGATTTAGCAGTAAATAGTCATGGAGCTTATTTCCAGTCGGGAAGGAAGGAAACTTTCTTTCGTTCCAAGCATCTTGTTTCCCCTCTGAGAGTCCCCTTTAAATGGTACCCAGAGGATCCTTCAAACTCTCCCAAATTTCTCCCATAGGCTTCTTTGACCTTTCTGCTTTATCCCCAAAACCACGGAATTTATGGCTCCAATTGTCTTTTCTGAGAAAAGACAAAAGAGACCTAAAGTGAATAGGGCACAAGACAGAAAATTCGATGCTCCTTTGTATTTTATGTGCATACCTTCACAGCCACACTGTCAGCACCTCAATAACAAACGACGGTGTGTTTCATACTATTTCGTGGCTCCAGTGTTGACTAAGGTTCTCTACCCAGGGTAGATGGAAGGTCTTCCTAATCCCAAGGCCTGGCACGGGAATTTAAGTGCAAGCATTCGTTACTGGCATCCTCCTCTCGGGACACTTTCCAGTCCAGGGTGACCTCCCGGACAGGTTCGCTATTAGGCGCCTCGGAAAACAGTGATTTGGGGTGATCTGAAACAAATACTCTTCCCTCTGCCAGGGCCTGCCCGCCTCACCTGCCCTCTGCCAGGACCTGCCTCCCTCGCCCCTTCAGCACCTAACGCAGAACCGCCTCCCGGCGAGCCGGGATCGGGCAGCATCAACCCGGCGCCGCGCCCCCGCTCGCGCCCGCGCCCGCGCCCCGGCGCGCTCCGGACCCCGAGATCCCTCGCGGCCCGGGCTCTGCCGCATCCCCTCCGCCTGGTCCTCCTCGCAGCCGCACGGGTGCAGCGGCCCCGGCTCCCCGCGCCCTCCCCGCCTCCCGCGGCCCCGCACCCGCAGGCTCCCGGGTCCCGGGTCCCGGGTCCCGGCGCAGCGCAGGCTCCCGTCCCGCACCTCGCGGTCACCAGGCTCCAGCCCCGCTCTCCTCCCCGCAGTATCGGCGGCCGCCGCGGACCCCTACCTTGCTCACTTCCCGGCCGGAGCAGGGGGCGTCGGGAAGGTCTCCGGCGGCCTCACTCCTCCGCCCGCTCCGGCCCGGCCCCCTCGGCTGAGGCAGCAGCGGCGCCCACTCAGGCCCCGGAGCTGCCCCCGCGGTGAACGTTCGCAGCGCCCGGCTCGCGCCGTTCCCCGCCCGGCACGCGCAGCGCCCGCCCCCGGCGCGAGGGCGCTAGGGCGCGAGGGCGGAGGGCGGAGGTTGGGGGGGCGGGCGCGCGCCCAGCGCGAGCGCGCGGCCGGGGGCGGGGCTTCTGCGCGTGGGGAGGGGGCGGGAGCAGCCGAGCACCCCTCGACCCCGCCCCCGCGGCCGCTCCCCGCCCCCCGGTCGCCCGCGGGTTCCGGGCAGGCGGGAAGCTGGTTCCGTCCAGGCTTCTCCCGCTCGCTGGCGCCGGGCCGGGTGCCTTTCCATCCGCAGGTATCTGCCCGCGGGGTGCCCGGCCCGACGTGACTACAGGGCAAAGAATGCAAAGAGCCACCCCGTGAATAATTCCCAGCGCCTGGGCACGAGCCTCTGCCCGAGTGACCCCCGTGAACTCCGCAAGCTCTATCGGCAGCGGATGCGCCCCTCGCTGCACCAGGTGCCTGTGGGCGCACGGTCACGATCACGGTCACGGCGCCTGGGCTCGAGGCTCCCATAACTTAGCGGGGAAAACACCCATGTACACAACCAGGTCGGTGACCCGTGCAGAGCCAAGCCTCGGTGCGGTGCTTTGGGAAGGCACAGGAGCTAGAGATGATTTCTACTTGGACGCCGCGGAGGGCTTCCTGGAAGAAGCGGCATTTATGATCAGCCTCGAAGGAAGAAATGTCTTAGGAGGAAAAAGGGAGGACATTAGGGCTGGGAAAACAGCTTGGGCAAAGGAGCCAGGGGCAGCCAGGTTTGCCTTCTCAGTGCCAGTCTTTTTGCGTTTTACTGTTATCCATCTTTTATAGAATTCTTTCCAAACTATGTGAAATACAGGAGATGGTGCCAAATTAGGAATAGGTAGGACTTTTTAAATGGCTCAAATGGTCGTTTTTCTCAATGTTACTTAAGACTCAAAACAGCGACGTTCTTAAACTGCTATTGGTCAATGAGAAGGCTGTAAGCTCCCGAGCTAAGCAACCCCAGGCCTGCATGCTGGGAGTATGGTTTTCACTGTTTTTTGGCACCTTATGGTAAGGCAGATCGTGCCACCTCCTGCTGCTGTCTGCCTGCCTGCCTTTAGAACACCCTCTTCCTCCTCCTCTCCTCTTTTTATTTTTAAACTCCTATGGTGAAGGAAATGCTGATAACCAACTTTGTTAAATGGGAACAAATAGGTTCCTCAAAAGATGGGCATTTTTTGGCTGGGCACTGTGGCTCCGCCTGTAATCCTAGCACTTTGGGAGGCTGAGGTGAGTGGATCACTTGAGGTCAGGGGTTCGAGACCAGCCTGGCCAACATGTCGAAACCCCATCTTTACTAAAAATACAAAAATTAGCCAGGCGTGATGGCATATGCCTGTGATCCCAAGCCTATAACCCCAGCAGTTACTTGGGAGGCTGAGGCAGGAGAATGACTTGAACCCAGGAGGCAGAGGTTGCAGTGAGCTGAAATCGTGCCACTGTACTCCAGCGTGGGCAACAGAATGAGACTCCACCTCAAAAAAGCAAAACAAAACAAAAAGATGGGCATTTTACCTTTCATACATAAAGTGTGTGAATATTTTCATGCTTGAGGAGACATCACTTGTAGGCACAGTCTTCGCTATGTTTTGAACATATTAAGATACTCAGAATACAGGTAAGAGACATCTAGCTTCTTCATTTGCCCTTTTTGAGCACCCACTATGTGGAAGGCATTGAGAGGGTAAATATTGATTCTGTTCTTTAGAGAAAAGATGTGTAAATAATATAAAATAAATGTGTAAATATTGCTTGATATGTTTGTCCTATCGATTGAAACCAAGGTAATTTCAATATGTAAACTAGACAAGCATGAACCATAAGGGAATTAAATACTTCAAGTACACTTGTATTCGCATCTCTCCATCTCTGTTCTGTATTTCTTCACCTCCCACATCCTTAGAAAACTTTTCAAACATCTTTCAATCATTCTCCCCCTCTCACTCTAAAATTACCAACTTCTCTTTACTTGTCTCTTTCCTTCATCATCTATACATGTTTAAGCTTTTCCTGTCCTCAAGAAAAAGGGAGAACCCCTTTCTCTGTCTCTCTAGATCCTGCTTCAGTTACTAGTCCCTCTCCGTGTTTCCCTTCACAAATGTCTTGAAGGTCACCTTCTCTCATCTCTACCTCCTTGGCAGCTCCTCAGCTCCTCAAACCTATGGAGTTTCTGTCCACACCGCATCACTGCACTGCTCTCAGTCATGAATGGCTTGTTTGATCCTAAATGCCATAAGCCATCTCTGAGTCCTCCTATTATTAGAACTCTCAGTGACATTTGACAACACAGAGCACTCCACTCTTTCTGAAACTCCCTTGGTGACATGGCGTGACTCCTCTCTTAACCCCTGTGACCACTTCTCAATCTCACAGATTCCCTCGTCCACTCATCTCACTCCACACATCCTCCCTGTCTGCATCTGCCACATATCAGCAACGCCCAAGTGCTCTGTCTCTAGCTCAGGCCACTCATCTGGGTTCCTTATTCACAAAAGCCTGCTAGACTTCTCTACCTGGGTGTCCTAGAGACACCCACACTCTACACATCTAAACTACTGTCCACACAGTCGCCCAATTCAGAATCCTAGGAGCCATTCTTCATTCCTTCTTCTCCCTTCACCCCTCTGCCCTGACTCCATACCCAACAACTGCTAAGTCCCATTGATGCTGCCTCATAAAAAAATAACTAGAATCTGTCCCTCTTAGCCCTTCTTTCCCCTAAACTAATGCAGCAGCTTTTTTTTTTTTTTTTTTTTGAGATGGAGTCTCGCTCTGTCACCCAGGCTGGAGTGCAGTGGCGTGATCTTGGCTCACTGCAACCTCTGCCTCCCAGGTTCAAGCGATTCTCCTGCCTCAGCCTCCCAAGTAGCTGGGATTACTGGCTCCCGCCTAATCAGGCTAATTTTTACACATTTAGCAGAGATGGGGTTTCACCATGTTGGCCAGGCTGGCCTCCAACTCCCGGCCTCAAGTGATCCGCCCTCATCGGCCTCTGGATTAGAGGCATCAGCCACTGCGCCCAGCTGGGAACACTTATTCTTAAAGCCCTGAGCTGTTATGTAAAATATGTAAGTCCCCAGAAAGGCCCTACATGAAGGAGAGCGCCTAGCTGATCCTTGCTGGTATGAGTGAAATTGTCATGAATGCCCTATATTACCCCAAACATAAGCTGAATACCACTGAGTGACCTTCAGTTGAAGCCATGTGGAACAGAAGAATCATCCAGCCAAGCCCTACCCAAATTCCTAACCCCAAAGACTGTGAAATTATAATTAAAATGGTTCTTAGCCCATTCTTTTTAGGGTAGGTATTTTATTCTGGTGTCTGGTAGCCAAAATAGTTGGCATCAGACTTCTCAAGAGCAACATACAAAGCCAGGCAGTAGTGATACAGCATTTTCAGCATTTTCTAGAAACTTAAGGAACAAAGATGCAAGCCAAGGATTTTATATCCATCCATTCTTGCTGTTTTTAAAACATCCAGTCGATAAAAAAGAACTGTTTACAAAATGCATGACTCAGAGAATGCTGTATATACAAGCCCATCTTAAGTGTCTAGTAGAGCAGGGTCAGCAAATTTTCTAAAGCATCTGATAGTAAACATTTTAGGTTTGGTAGCCTAACTACACCAGCCTGCTGCTGTAGCACAAAAGCAACCATACATGATATGTCAATAAGCGATCCTTGGGCAGATCACGAGGTCAGGAGTTTGAGACTGGCCTGGCCAATACGTGGAAACCCTGTCTCTACTGAAAATACAGAAATTAGCCAGACCTGGTGGTGGGCGCCTGTAATCCCAGCTACTCAGGAGGCTGAGGCAGAAGAATTGCTTGAAACTGGAAGGCAGTGGTTGCAGTGAGCTGAGATTGCGCCACTGCACTCTAGCTTGGGTGAAAGAGTGAAACTCCATCTCAAAAAAAAAATTTTACGTTTCATATTTCCTTTGACACATCTCCTTGACAGGTAGTATGACTATATGAGTATAATTATCTTTTGAAATTTAAGATTTTGCCTAGATGCTGTTAGGAGATACTGACCAGATGTTTCAATCTCAGCAAATGGCTTGTTATGTAGCTGAATGAAAATATCTTTGCTGCTTTGATCACATACACCTTGAAGGAAGGGGTAATTTAATAGAGGCTGTCATAGTTCATCATTGTCAATAAACTTTGACTTGACCTTTAAAAAAAAGATAAAATTATATTTACAAAATATGTTATATTTATGTTTATATTAAAATTATATTTACAAAATACATTCTGATAAAATTATATTTACAAAAACAGACATTGGTCTGGTTTTGGCTCATGAGATATAGTTTGCCACCACTATACTAGAGGAAAAGAAATAAATTTATTAAGTAAGCACCTCACAAAACAGAAGGCCGGTATGATTTAAGAAAATAATATACCATGATCCAAGTGGGGTTTATGTATTAGTCTGCTAGAGCTGCCATCACAAAGTATTCAGATTAGTTGGTTCAAAGAACAGAAATTTATCTTCTCACAGTTCTGGAGGCAACAAGTTCTAGATCAAGAAGTTGGCAAGGATGGGGCATGGTGGCTCATGCTTGTCATCTCAATACTTTGGGAAGCAGAGGAGGAAGGAGTACTTGAGCCTACGAGTTCAAGACCAGCCTGGGCAACACAGTAAGACGCTACCTCTACAAAAAAAAAAAAAAATTGAGACAGAGTGTTGTTCTGTTGCCCAGGCTGGAGTGCAGAGGTGTGATCTCAGGTCACTGTAACCTCTGCCTCCCAGGTTCCAGTTATTCTCCTGCCTCAGCTTTCCAAGTGACTAGGATTACAGGCACCTGCCTACCACACCCAGCTAATTTTTGTTTGATTTTTAGTAGAGACAGGGTTGGTGGTCTCAAACTCCTGACCTCAGGTGATTCACCCGCCTCAGTCTCCCAAAGTGATGGGATTACAGGCACTAGCCACCACACCTGACGCCCCCAAAAAATTGTTTTTAAATAGGCATGGTGGTGCATGTCTGTGGTCCCAACTACTCAGGAGGCTGAGGCAGGAGGATCCCTCGAGCCCAGGAGTTCGAGGCTGCAGTGAGTCGCGATAGTGCCACTGCACTTTAAAGCAAGACAAAGCAAGACTCCATCTTAAAAAAAAAAAAAAAAGATGTTGGCAGGGTTAGTTGTTCTGAGGTCTCGCTCTTTGATTTGTAGGTGGCCGCCTTCTCCATGTGTCTTAATGTGCTCCCCCTCTACTGTACATGTGTGCACCCTAACCTCCTCTTCCTACAAGGACACTAGTCCTATTGAAGTAGGACCCAACTATAATAACCTCATTTAACTTAATTACCTCTTGAAAGACCCTAGCTCCAAATATAGATACATTCTGAGGTACCAGGGATTAGGACTTCGACAACCTAAATGTAAAAGCTAAGACTATGAAACTCTTAGAAGAAAACACAGGTATAAATCTTCATTACCTTGGGGCTGGTAAAAGCAAATGACAAAAGAAAATATAGCTACATTGAATGTTATCAAAATGTAAAACGTTTGTACGTCAAAAAATACCATCAAGAAGATGGAAAGACAGCCTACAGAATGGACAAAAATATTTCCAGATGATATATGTAATAAGGAACTTATATCCAAAATATACAAGGAATAATTAGACACAACTATTATAAAACAAATCGGCCAGGCATGGTGGCTCACACTTGTAATCCCAGTACTTTGGGAGGCCGAGGAAGGGCAGGACACCTGAGGTCAGGAGTTTGACATCAGCCTGACCAACATGGAGAAACCCCGTCTCCACTAAAAATACAAAATTAGCCGGGTGTGGTGGTGCATACATGTAATCCCAACTATTCGAGAGGCTGAGCAGAATTGCTTGAAGCCAGGAGGCAGAGGTTGCTGTGAGCCAAGATTGCTCCATTGCACGCCAGCCTGGGCAGCAAGAGTGAAACTTCATCTCAAAAAAAAAATCACCCTATTGCAAAATGGACAAGATATTTGATGAGACATTTCTTCAAAGAAGATACACGAAGGCCAAGAGGCACACAGAAAGATGCTTGACTTGATGAACTATTGGAGATATGCAAATCAAAAACACAATGAGATACCACTTCATCCCCCCAGATGACTATGTTATTGGGCAATAAAAAAAAGAACAGAGTGCTGCCACATGCTGCCACATGGATAAACCCAGAAAACATTACACGCTAAGTGAAAGAAGCCAGTCACTGAAGACCACATATTGTATGATTCCATTTCACTTTATTTTATTTGTTTCTTTTTTTGAGACAGAGTCCTGGACTGTCACCCGGGCTGGAGTGCAATGGCACAATCTCAGCTCACTGTAAGCTCCGCCTCTTGGGTTCACATGATTCTCCTGCCTCAGCCTCCCAGGCTGGAATTACAGGCGCACACTATACCATGCCCAGCTAATTTTTGTATTTTTTTTAGTAGAGATGGGATTTCACTATGTTGGCCAGACTGGTCTCGAACTCCTGGCCTCACGATCTGCCCGCCTCGGCCTCTCAAAGTGCAGGGATTACAGGCATGAGCCACTGCCCAGCCTGATTCCATTTTATGAAATGTCCAGAATAGGCAAATCCACAGAGACAGAAAGGAGATCAGTCGATGCGTGGGGCTGGAGAGGTGGGAGGGAGCGAGGAGGAGCTGCCAGTGGGTATGAGATTGCTTTTGGAAGTGATGGGAATGTTCTAAAGTTGATCGTGGTGATGGTTGCACAAGTCTTGTTAATATACTAAAAACTCTTTAATTGTAAACTTTACATAGGTGAATTATACAGTTTGTAAATTATATCTAATAAAGTTGTTGGTTTTTTTTCCACTGTTGTTGTTGTTTCAGACAGGGTCTTACTCTGCTGTCATGCTGGACTGCAGTGTCACCCAGCTCACTGCAGCCTCGCCCTCCCAGGCTGAAGCCATCCTCCCACTTTAGCCTTTCTCACAAGTAGCTGGGATCACAGGCGTGCACCATTGCACCCAGCTAATTTTTTTACTTTTTTTTTTGCTGGAACAAGGTCTCACAATGTTGTCTAAGCTGGTCTTGAACTGCTGGGCTCAAGTCATCTTCCTGACTTGGCCTCCCAAAGTGCTGGGATTACAGGTATGTGCCACTGCACCCAGCCAGCTGTTTCCATCAAAAAAATAAAACTATGAAACCCTCCTTAAAGATGCACATGTATACTTGAACAAGACATCACTTGGTTTTGTTTAAAATATCTCAACGTCGTTAACAGTTCTCCTTATGTTAATTTATAAATCTAATATGATTCTCCAAAAAATGTAAACAAATTCTTTTCTGTAGCCATACAAGTTGATACCAAAGTTTGTGTGGAAAAATAAACTCAAGGATAACTAGTAAGACACAGAAAAGAAAAAGGTATGAGAGGAGACTAGCCCTAGCAAATATTAAAACATGATATAGAGCTTTCTGAATGAAAACAGCATGGTTCTGTTTCATTTGATTTCATAGGCAAACCAATGAAATCAAATAGAAACTTCAGAAATTAACTTACTGCTTAGGAAAATCCAGTAGACAATAAACAGTCAAATGACTGAGACGTAGATGGGCTTTTTAATAAATGATGTTGGGAAGCAGGGTGCGGTGGCTCATGCCTGTAATCCCAGCACTTTGGGAGGTTGAGGCAGGCGGATCACTTCAGGTCAGGAGTTTGAGACCAACCTGGTCAACATGGTGAAACCCTGTCTCTATTAAAAACCACAAAAAATAGCTGGGTGTGGTGGTGGGCACCCGTAATCCCAGCCACTCAGGAGAATCTCCTGAACCCGGGAGGCAGAGGTTGCAGTGAGCGGAGATCACTGCCATTGCACTCCAGCCTGGGAAACAGAGCAAGACAGAGCAAGTTTCTTCATTGCACCATAATTTGCAAAAATACTTGTATTTGCATGGCAAACTAACTAAATACCCAAACATAAAAGATTGATTGACTACACTATTGTACTTAAATACAATGGGATATTAGGAGGTCATCAAAAGGAATTCAGAAGATCTTTACTGACTGATACATCATCATTACCAAGATATATGATTGGGTTTTTTTGTTGTATTTTTTTTTGTTGTTTTGAGACAGAGTCTTGCTCTGTAATCCAGGCTGGAGTGCAGTGGCACAATCATATCTCACTGCAACCTGGACCTCCCCAGGCTCAGGTAATCCTCCCACCTGAGCCTCCCGAGTAGCTGAGACCACAGGTACATGCCACTGTGCCCGGCTAATTTTTGTACTTTTTTTTGTAGAAACAGGGTTTCACCATGTTGCCCAGGCTCAGAAATCTCAATTCTTAGAACTTATTTTATTAAAACATTCAGTTATGTGTAATTAAATGTATGCAATATAATATCTTACCAGTTATTTCTCAAAACCAAAATTTTAAAAAATACTTACAGAGCTCTGATTAAATTATGAGATAGAAGAGTCCCGAATCATTAAAATAACACTGTAAAAGAATGTTTTAGATAATATAAAATGGTATATGTAGTATGGCTCAAATTTTGTTTAAAAATATGTGTGAGAGACCAGACATAGTGGCTCACGCCTATAATCCCAGCACTTCGGGAGGCAGAGTTAATTGAATCACCTGAGGTCAGGAGTTCCACAGCAGCCTGGCCAACATGGTGAAACCCCGTCTCTACTAAAAATACAAAAAAAAGCAAAGAATTAGCTGGGCGTGGTGGTGTATGCCTGTAGTCCCAGCTACTTGGGAGGCTGAGGTAGGAGAATTGCTTGAACCCCAAAGGTGGAGGTTGCAGTGAGCTGAGATCCATCATTGCACTCCAGCCTGGGCAACAGAGTGAGACTCCATCTCAAAAAAAAAAAAAAAAAAATGTGCGAGACACAATAGAAAAAGGGGCAAGCATTTTATGGAAAACACATGGCCAATAAACATAGAAAAAGATCCTCAATTTCATTAGTATTCAGGAAAATGCAAATTAATACTACAAAGTTGTACACCTACTAGCATGGCAAGTTTTAAAGTTTCACAATTCCAAATGTTGGAAAAAAGGCTAATCAATTGGAAACTCCTATACAGTAATGGTGAGAGTATAAATCGGTACAACCATTTTGCCAATACTTAACAGAGTTGAAATTCTACATACCTTATAGCCAGCTATTCAACCCCAAAGATACTCTTCATGCATGCACCAAGGGGCATGTACAATCACTGCACTATCCTTAGTACTTTTTTTTTTGGAGGCAGAGTCTCGCTCTGTCACCCAGGCTGGAGTAAAGTGGCATAATCTTGGCTCACTGCAACCTCCGCCTCCTGGGTTCAAGCAATTCTCGTGCCTCAGCTTCCAGGGTAGCTGGGATCACAAGCATGCACCAGCACGCCCAACTGATTTTTGTATTTCATAGAGACAGGGTTTCACCATGTTGCCCAGGCTGGTCTCGAACTCATGAGCTCAGGCAATCTGCCTGCCTCAGCCTCCCAAAGTGCTGGGATTACAGGCATGAGCCACCACGCCCAGCCTGTTGTTAGGACTTATGAAAACAATCCAAATGGCCAGCAAGAGAAGAATGAATGTATAAATGTGTATGTCTCCACAGTGGAAATATTAAACAGCAGCAAAAATAAAAGAACATTTGCATAACACATGAATAAATTGAACCAACATTTTTCTTAGTGAAAAAAGCAAGAAACATATGACTCATAGCATGTTACCATTTTTATAAAGCTCAAAATCAAATAAACACAAACAATTTCTAAAACTAATAAGGCAAGGGAAAAAAAAATAAGGCAAAGGAATGATACTCCCACCCCATGAGAGGTAGTGGTAGACTAAGGGGTGCACTTAGGTAAATGACAATTACTGCCATTATTTATAATGTTTTGATTCTTGTAGCGGGGGTATAATGCTACATATATTCTTTGAATATATCAAATATAATATTTTTCAAAGATAAAGGGAAAGAGTGTGTGTTTGTTGTGTTCCTTGAATAAGACTGGATGAATATAAACCAAAATATTAGACGTTATCTCTGGGTAATAGGATTAAGAATTATTTTAATTTTATTTGCATTTGTTTGTATTTTCAAACTTGTCTTAAATGAACATGTACTTTTTTGGAGGCAGGAAGAAAAATATTTTTAAAAATCTGTGCTAGAACCTGTTCTATTTTCATTCCACAGTCTGAACATCCAAGTCTTAATTACCATAGTGATAAATGATCTGGGGAAGCGGTGCGCGGTGGAATCGCCAAGGTCATGTGCCAGGTAGTGAGTGAGCTGAGAGCGGCAGGGAGGAGGCTACAGAAGGATGTGAGCAAGCTGCGTGGGAGGGCAGGCATCTGCCCGCCGAGTGTCAGTGTGGGCAGGAGGAAGGTAATAACAGCTGAAGGAAAACAATTTAATGAACCTGAAAACCATTCCTTAAAGTTGTAAATAAAATCCACCATCCAGCCTGCCCTGGCTTCTAGCCTCCTCCTCCCACCTCCACCCCCATCCTGCCAGAAAACCCAAGAACATGCAGATAGCAGTACTCAAAACAAAACATCATAATTGCATCTTTGTATCAAATTATTATACATTGACACCATAATATATGTCGTTCTGTTCTCTGCCATTTACAGATGGTGTGACAGGACTGGAAGGGGTCCAGGAGAGAGTAATTAAAATGATTAGCAGAAAGAGAGTCCTTCATAGGAGGCAAACAAAAACCAAAATCCATCCTTCAGGGGACAGTGAGAGCTTGGCCGCCAAAGGTCCTCACAGTCAGGACACAGACAATGTTGCCGAATCTCACAGTACCAGTAGTACGGGGTAGCGCGCCATCAGTGTTGACAGAGGCAGATTTGGAAGAAATGAATAGGAACTGCTATTTTGCATGACAAATAACAATGTGGAAATCCTTACCCCCAGAGGCTGAAGCCTGAGTCTTCAGTCTTGTCCAAATGTGGAATGAAGCTGGCACAGAAAACCAGCTCAAACACCTCTGAGTGGGATTCGGAGGGCGGGGAAGAGAAGCAGTGCTGGACGGTGGTGTTGATCTTTACTCTCTGTATCATCCTGTGGATTATGAGAGCCTGTGACAAATTGCATGAAAAACCTTTAGAGACAAAGCTTTCTAAGATTTATCTTGTGAACAGCAGTTGTGTTCTTCAATAAAACTGCCCTTAGGTGTCAAGCTGAAGTTTGGACTGGCTTGGATAGCTAGCGAGACTTCTGTCGTAGTATTTTCTGGGTGCTGGGATTACAGGTGTGAGTAGCTATCATTCTGCCATACCATGCAAAGCTCATGAGGCCAGAGGCTTGATGGCACCCCAAAAGATCCCCAAGAATTACCCCAAGAAGGCAATCCAGAGGCTAGAGTGTCTAAGAAGAGTGTCTTACAGGTTTTGTTAGTTTGTCAAAGGCTGTTTATGTAGTGTTGTCAAACACCTGAAAATGTCAACAAATTCTATGTTGACAAAACTTTCTAAACTGGCTCAAGGGTCATTCAAGCTGTTCTCACATACCTGTCACCTGGTATGCTTTTGAGAAAATATACCTGGACCCAAAGTTCATCTAGATGAACTAATTTTTCTTTTTAAGAGACAGAGTCTTGCTCATTGCAGCCTCAAACTCTTAGGCTCAGGAGATCCTCTGGCCTCAGCTTCCCAAAGCACTAGGATCAGGCATGAGCCACTGCACCTGGGCTGAATTTTTTTAAGTGACCCCAAGTGGCATAATGTGCAGCCAGGGTAGAGGAGCACTGAGCTTCTCCCATTTGTTAAAGTTAATTATTTGAAGGGTTTCTGGCTGTAGGAAGAGTGCAAAGGGCGCTGGAAACTATCTGGGATAGAAATAAAGACCATTCCTCCGGCTCAGCGCGCAAGGTCTGAAATACGTCCAGGGGGCCTCTGCATAGTGGTGGGGGAGGGAAGGGAGGCTCAGCTGCTTTATTTTTTATATTTATTTATTTATTTATTTATGAGATGGAGTCTTGGTCTGTTGCCTGAGCTGGAGTGCAGAGGCACAATCTTGGCTCACTGCAACCTCTGCCTCCCAGGTTCAAGTGATTCTCCTGCCTCAGCCTCCCAAGCAGCTGGGATTACAAGCACGCACCACCATGCCCAGCTAATTTTTGTATTTTTAGTAAAGATGAGGTTTCACCATGTTGGCCAGGCTGGTCTCAAACTCCTGGCCTCAAGTGATCTGCCCACCTCGGCCTCCCAAAGTGCTGGGATTCCAGGTGTGAGCCACCACATCCAGCCTCAGCTGCTTTAGATTTCAGCATGTACCAGGCAGCCTTGGGCAGCATTAGGGTATGTTTCCATGGTCCCTGTTATTGTGTGAGGAAGGAAAGAGAAGCGATATACAGATCCCCTTCCTCTCCCAGGCCCCTTCCATGCCATCTCTCTAGAACTGGAGAGAAGGAGGCATGAGGCTGGCAGGACCCAGGCACAGGAAAGAGCTTTTCAGTTGTGGATGCTGAGCTGCTCCATCTCTTTCTTGTTTCACCTTCTTAGCTTCTCAACATTTGCTCACTTCCTCATGCAGGATTCACCTGTTCTGCTGTGTGCCTCGCACGTTTGTGTGCTGACTCAGCATTTCAGAGTTCAGCCTCTACACAATACAGCCCCTCTTCTGGTTCCACATGACTGATTTTTTTAGGGCCTGAATCATTACCTTTTTTTTTCTTTTTTTTTAAATCAATTATCAGTTTCTTCCACGGCACTTTTTTTTTTTTTTTTTTTTGAGATGGAGTTTCGCTCTTGTTGCCCAGGCTGGAGTGCAATGGCACAATCTCTGCTCACTGCAACCTATGCCTCCTGGGTTCAAGTGATTCTCCTGCCTCAGCCCCCACCGCCCTGAGTAGCTGGGATTACAGGTGTGCGCCACCACACCTGGCTAGTTTTGTATTTTTAATAGAGACGGAGTTTTACCACGTTGGTCAGTCTGTTCTCTTGACCTAAGGTGATCCGCCCACCTCAGCCTCCCAAAGTGCTGGGGTTATCCTCCCAAAGTGCTGGGATTACAAACATAAGCCACCACGCCTAGCCAATTTCAAGTTCTTCAGAACCCAGGACTCATGGTCAGAGACATGAATGAGTTGAGGAGCTGTGGTTGTGAGTGATGAGAGGCTGGCCTAGGGGCTTTCTTTCCTTTTCTTTTCTTTTTTTTTTTTTTTTTTTGAGACAGAGTCTTGCTCTGTCGCCAGGTGCCAGGCTGGAGTGCAGTGGCACGATCTCGGCTCACTGCAACCTCCGCCTCCCAGGTTCAAGCAATTCTCCTGCCTCAGCCTCCCAAGTAGCTAGGACTACAGGTGCATGCCACCCCGCTGAGCTAATTTTTTTTGTATTTATAGTGGAGACAGGGTTTCACCATGTTGGCCAAAATGGTCTTGATCTCTTGACCTCATGATCCGCCCGCCTCAGCCTCCCAAAGTTCTGGGATTACAGGCGTGAGCCACCATGCCCGGCCAGGCCTGGGCTTTCTGATTGGGCCCTACAGGAGCTGCACTTGGCTGCAGTGCAGATGTTAGTTGTGATGATGATGAACAAGGCTTTTTCTGCTTGTAGACTAACATAGCTGAAACCATATTTCTGCCAGCCAACAGCCTTTCATGACTTTTCAGAAACCTGGAACAGTCATAGACCCAAGGAGATTTGGAACCTGTGCACCTGTGCAGCACTTTGGGTATCTGTTGAGAAACACCAAGGAGGAACCCCTCACACAAACAGCAATGCCCTGTGCTGTGTTGCTAGTACTCTTTCACAAGCAGTTCATATTGAATGAATGTCTGCCCCATACTAGCCTATGAAATAGAAGATAGGATAAAAAATAGACCTGGCAACTTCTGCTTAAAGAAGTTTAAAGGTCAGGCATGGTGGCTCATACCTGCAATCCCAGCACTTTGGGACACTCAGCCGATAGGATCCCTTCAGGCCAGGAGTTTGAGGCCAGACTGGGCAACATGATAAAACCTTGTCTCTGCAAAATAAATGTAAAAATAAATTAGCCCAATGTGGTTGCATGTACCTATAGTCGCAGCTACTTGGGAGGCTGAGGTAGGAGGATCACTTGAGCCCAGGAGTTTGAGGTTGCATGAGCTATGACTGTGCCACTGTACTCCAGCCTGGGTGACAGAGCAAGACTCTGTCAAAAAGAAAAGAAAGAAAAGAAAAGAAAAAGAAAAAAGGGAAGGGAAGGGAAGGGAAGGGAGGGAGCAGCTTGAAGATGGCAAGTATGGCAAGTGAGTTATATGAAACTGATGATTTTCAAGAGACTATGTTAAATAGTTTTTTGTTTGTTTGTTTTTGAGACAGGGTCTGACTCTGTCATCCAGGCTGGAGTGCAGTGAAGCGAACACAGGTCACGGTAGCTCGACCTCCTGGGCTCAAGCAATTCTCTCACCTCAGCCTCCCATGTAGCCAGGACCACAGGTGTACACCACCATGCCTGGCTAATTTTTTAAAATATTTTTTGTAGAGACAGGGTCTCACCATTTTGTCCAAGCTTGAACTCCTGGCTCAAGCAATCCTCCTGCCTCAGCCTCCCAGAGTGCTGGGATTACAGGTATGAGCCACCATGCCTGGCTGTTAAGTGCTTTTTAATAGAGCTTCAGAGAGTTATGGGAGCCCAAAGACTCATTCCATCTGGAGCCCCGGTGTGGTAGACTGTCACAGTGATGGTCCCCAGTGAGTCACACCTCTTGGTATGCATGCTTTTCTGTGTTCTCCTCCTACATGGACTCTGACGCTGCCATGTGACTTAAAGCAATGCACACATGACATAAGCAAAGACTGGATAAATACCCACCAGGGCCTGCTGTCTTGGCACATTGCCCTGGGACCACCTTGTAAGGAAGCCAGTCTCCTTAATGGAATATGAAAGGCCTTGTGGAGGGAAACTGAGGCACTCCAGCTGCCAGGCAGCACCTACTGTCAGGCATGGGAATGAGACCATCTAGGGAGTTCCAGGTCAGCTGACCTTACCGTTAAGTGCAGCCACTTGGCTGGGCCCTGGCGACGCCAGCAGAGGAGCGGAGCCTCCAGCTGACCTGCAGAACTGAGAGAAACAATAAATCGATGTTGTTTGAAGACTTAAAAGTTTTGGGGTGATTTGTTATGCAGCAATAGCTTACAGACAGAAATTGGTACCCAGGAGAAGAGAGTGCTGTAATAAAACAAAACACAGCGTGTCGTTTTGGCTTTTGACGGCGTTGCAGACGGAAGCTAGAAGGGTGGCAAGGAGGTTGCTGGTGCAGTCCAGAGAGTTCAGGAGGAAACAGCTGCCAGAGGTTGGAGGGAGAGTGACTTGTGTGTCACAGCACTGAAACAAGGAGTAGAGGGAAGAATTCAAGTCGTGGAAGTAGTGCTGCCAAACTGTCATCTGTAGAACTCGAAAGACAGGAAGCATACCTAGCAGGCCCAGCACCATGGCGCAAGCCTGTAATCACAGCGCTTGGAGAGGCTGAGGTGGGCAGTTCACTTGAGGTCAGGAGTTGGAGACCAGCCTGTGAAACCCCGTCTCTACTAAAAATACAAAACAGCTGGGCATGGTGGTGCATGCCTGTAATCCCAGCTACTCAGGAGGCAGGGGAATCACTTGAACCTGGGAAGTGGAAGTTGCAGTGAAGTGAGATTGCACCACTGCACTCCATCCTGGGCGATAGAGAGATACTCTATCTAAAAAAAAAAAAAACAAAAAAGAAAGAAAAGAGAAAAAGAAAAAAAGAAACATACCTAATGAACTTGTGGATCCAGCTAAAGAAATTTCCACGTAGAAGAATAAAAGTGTAAATTGTCTTTTTTTTTAGAAGCTTTAACCATAAGCTTCCAAAGGAAGCACTGTTCAGTTTGCAAATGGAATTTAGAAGAAACACACAGAGAGGCTGGGAGGTGCTGGATTGTAAAAATAAAACGTCAGATTTCTAGTCTCTCTAACCCACAAAAGAATTGCAAAGACATGGCTTTAGGGTAAAGATCAAATTAAGTTGGAGGCTGGAAGACTCTTAAAGACCTCGAAGAGATTTAAGATGGTGCCGAATAACCCTGTCAGCTAGAAAAAGGAGTTTCTAAGAATCTTAAGGGCATTGTCTCACAGCTCTCTGACATGCTGCCTGAAGTAGAGGAAGGACCAGCTCTAAAATAATCCTGGGTATGGCTTTTGTCTAATTGAGTGGACTATTTTCTTTCTTTTCTTTTTTTTTTTTTAATACAGAGTCTCACTCCATCGCCCAGGCTGGAGTGCAGTGGCGCTATCTCGGCTCACTGCAACCTCTGCCTCCCAGGTTCCCAGATTTCAGAGGTTCTCATGCCTTGGTCTCCCGAATAGCTGGTACTACTGACCCGTGCTACCACACCCAGCTAATTTTGTTTTTTGTTGTTGTTGTGTTTTTTTTGTTGTATTTTTAGTAGAGATGGGGTTTCGCCATGTTGGTTAGGTGGCTCTTGAACTCCTGAGCTCAGGCAATCCACCCAACTCAGCCTCCCAAAGGGATAGGATTATAGGTGTGAGCCACTGAGCCCAGCCTTTTCCATTCCTTATTCCATGTCTGTAATATTCTTTTAAATTATTTTTGTTTTTTGTTTCATAATTTATTCTGCATTCTGGATATGTTTGTCAAATTTATCTTTCCTATCACTAATTTAGTTCACTGATATATGAATATGCATTGTTTCTATTTCCAACATTAATTTTATTTTCTTGCATATTTCATTTATATTTATTCTTTTTATCTTGCCTTCTCTTACATGGTAGACATAGCATACACATGCACATTGAGGAGAAAAAATAGTTGGTTTCTAAAATTCTCTTTTTTAAAAGTAGTAACTTTATGGAACAAATTCTTTAAAGCCCTTATGACATGATTTTTTAAAATACATGTTACAGAAATTTTTCAGTGTCTTACATTGCATTTTTCTTTGTCATCACTTGACTATGATTGCTGATCTATCTGTGCTGCTGTTTAGAAACCAGGTGTCTCTGTTAACATCAAGTTCTACCCATTTTGGAGCTGGGGAGTTTCAAGCTCGTAGGGTAGCTTTTTAACTGCAGTTTCCACAACTCAGTTGCTGGTAGATAACCTTCCCTGAATCTGGAATTGAAGCATTGGCTAACTGTAGAGTCAGGGCTTATATCTCATCTCTACAAAACACCTCTGGTTAGAATCACAGTGGACTTGGTTGCTCCTAAAAATATACTCTATCTTGAATGGTTTCTTTAATGTTTTTTTTTATTTTTAATAAGCAACAATGGACCAAAATTAGGGATCTGCCAGGGAAAAATTATAATGAGACAAGCTTACTAATATGTCCTAAACTCCTTGCAAACTCCTCAACCTTAAACAAAAATTATGTGTATAAATATGTATACATATATTATGTATTGCAGTTATATTACTAAGAGGACCAAAAAAGGTGAAAATAGCATATGACATGTAAAACAAATAATATCTACAATGTTACATATTTACAAGAGTCTATTGAATATTAAGCTAAGTAAAAAATCTGAATTTTATTCAAAATAGAAGTCTACATTTTCTAACCATAATTTAATGAAAATAAATGATTCTGATTTTGTCCATTCAGCCTGGTATAGCAAAATAGATTAGGTAATTTATAAACAAGAGAAATTTATTTCTCACAGTTTTGGAAGTCGGGAAGTCCAAGATGAAGGTGCCAGCAGAATTACTCTCTGACGAGGCCTCTCTTCCTTCATAGATGTCTTCTCACTTTAACCTTATATGGCAAAAAGGGACAAACAAGCTTCTTCAGGTCTCTTTATAGGACATTAATCCTGTTTAAGAGGCCTCCACCCCTGATCTAATGACTTGCCACAGTCTTCACTTCCCAATACTATTGAATTGGGGAGCCAGGATTTCAACTTACGAATTTTGGAGGAGAAAAACATTCAAATTGTAGCATATTCCTAATATAGACAATGTTAGGACTTCAAATTACTTTAAGCCTATTAAACAACCACTGCCTTTTATGCCATCTTTGTCATTGAAAAAAATTTGCATATATTTTAAACTCTACAATATATTATTATTGTCTAATATAGTCAATATTTTAAAACTTTACTCACATATTATTTTTTTCCTGCATTTCCATGCCTTCAGGTGGAATTAATTTCCTTTTCCTTGAGGAACTATCTAAAGTATTTTCTTTGATGAGGGTCTGCTACTGATTCATCCTCTCAGTTTTTGGTTGTCTGAAAATCTTTAGTATTGTATTTACCTTTTAAAAGATATGTTCACTGAGTTCAGAACTCTGGCTTAGTAATTACCACTTGTAGATAACATTTTATTGTATTATGTGTTTCTTCATTGAGAATCATCATTATTGTTCCTTTAATAATTAAACTTTTCTCTGGTCTGCTTTTAAGGTTTTTCTGTTGCCTTTGGTCTACATTTTGACTATCATGTTCCTGGGTGTGATTTTCTTTGTATATCCCTGATTTGGTGTTTTCTCAGTTTCTTGGATGTATAAGTTGATGTTTTATACAAAATTTGGGAATTTTTAAGCCATTATTTCTCCAAATATTGTTTCTCATTATTTTCTCCTCTGGTATTTCAATTATGCATATATTAATTATCTGTTTTATGTGTACACAGGTTTTGAGGATCTATTCAATTTTTAAAATCTTTTTGTATTTCAGATGGCATACTTAATATTTTTCTATATTTTAGATTCCTTGATCCTTTCATCTGCTATTTCTTATCTCTTATTAATCCTATCCAGTAAATTGCTAATTTTTGTACAAGAAGTTTCTTCATATAGCTTCAATTTCTTTATTTAAATTCTCTTTCTAATCATGTATGATCACTGTTGTTCTTTTAAGTCATTGAACATACAGATAATAGTTACCTTTAAAACTTATCTGTTGATTTCAAACCTGGGTTATCTCAGGATCAGTTTCTACTGATTGTTATTCCTCTTGATGGTGACAACATTTTTCTATGTCTGTTCCTTTGTATGTCTAGTGACTTTTTACTACAAATTTTGGGTGATGTATTGTATAAGCTCTTGGTTCTGCTGTTTCCATCAAAGGAACATTTGTTTTTGTTCTGGTAGACAGGTTAATTACTAAAAAAAAAAAAAAATCACTTTGAACTTGTATAAAGGTTTGGTTTTATACTTTGTTAGAGTGTATCAACTTTGGATTTGCTCTGAGTTTTGGAACATAGTTTTTTGCTTAAGATGTAGTAACCATTCTGGAGTTTCAGTGGAAAGCCAAAGGTGTTTATCAAGCCTTTCTAACTTGGAAGGATTCCAAATATAAAACCTATTTCCCTTGTGATATGCAGCAACAGAAAACCCTGGTTGGTTTCTTCTGAATATTTTTCTCTGTTTTTAATCCTTTTTTTCTCTGCTTCAGTGTGTATACATTTTTCTGACCTTTCAGTTTACAAATTCTTCAGTTGTGTCTAAATGGTGGTTAAATTATCCATTGAGATCCTAATTTCAACTATTATACTTTTCAGTCCTAGAGGTTCCATTTGATTCTCTTTATAGTTCCTATTTTTCTGCCTAAGTTCCTCATTTTATCATCTATTTCTTAAACATTAATAATATCTTAAACTGCATGATCACTGATTTTTTAAATTTCTCATATGTTTATTTCTATTGTCTATTTTTTTCTTGGAGTTTGGTTAGTTCTTGCAATTTTGTATGCTTATACAATTTTAATTCATTTTGAAAAATCACATTTGAAAAATTTTGGAGATAATTTGAAGCCATCTAGAGATAATATTAGAAATAATTCAATAAATATTGACTTCTACCAAAGAGGATTTCTCTTTTGTCTTCACCCTTCCATGCTATAATGTTTACCAGAGGGCTTCCTCTTCTTTGAGCCTGCCAAACAAACCTATTCTTAGCTTTTAAGTGTCCTTGCTACTGCATTCACATGGGTCAATACCTTAAGAGAAAGAGTGAGCTGTTACACACATCTCAATTTCTCTTATGTCTAGAATCTGGATCTTAGAAGTTATTGGTAATACTCAGATAAATTGTCCAGATTTTTAGTTGTAATAGACAGGAAAGTTGATCCAAAGATAATTCTCTGCTATGGTCAGATCTAAAATCTTAATATGATTTATATAGGCATTATGTGGGCTACGGAAAAAGGTGGAAGGGGTAAATGTGTTGGCATGACATTTTAGAACCTCTTTTTAGAATTTTTCAATTCAGAAGAGTATTTTGGAATCTTATCTTTAATATATGTTACTAGTTACATTATAGGAACAATATAAATGTGAATGTAATTTGGTGTTCAAATTACTACATGTCTGTATCTTTTTATATCACATCAGATAACAGAATCATATTTGGCAGATACCCATTTTAAGCTTGTACTTGATTCTAGTCCACATCCCTTTGCTTGTATGTGAAATTATATCAAATGGTCATTCATTATATCTGAATGTTTATTATGTACCAGAAACTCTAGTAGATAGTGGATGGCTAAAACCACTGGGGGAAATGTCAGGAGGGATACAGGAAGGTGGAGGCTGAAATTTCAATATTTTAAATTTGTGTCATAAATAGCAGTTCTTATCTATTATTTCTTTTTGCCACATTCCTACTAAATGTAGAGTGAACATGGTGGGGAGAGGAGACTAGGTTCAAAGGGTTGAGTAATTATTTATTTATGAACCAGCTTCATGTTTTATGTTGCTTATCTTAATTTGTTAATTGTTTTCTAATATAAAGAGAGAATCATGGATATCATTTACTAAATGAAAATTTTAGAGCACAGTTTCTGGGTTTTTGCTTTGTTTTGTATTGCATTGGAGGGAAATGTGGAAGTTAGTGCTTTCAGACTATGTTCAATGGGAAAATATAAGTATTAAATAATAGTGCATACATTTTGCATTTCTGTGAACAGATATCAAATATTTTAAAATTTTTATTTTAAAATGACCAACATTTCTTAGATTCTGTAAATTGAACGTGAAACTTGTTACAAATTAATTAAGTAAATGTAACATAAGTTGAGATAAATCACAGAAAATCTATTAATAAAAAGGGAGTGTGTTCTGGAAGCTGTTGATTTTTAGAAAAATAATGCTGAGTATAACACTAGTTGAACAGCATTCCTGACACTTTCACTTCAGTCTCTTCCCAGCAGTCCCCACAAATGTTATTCATTTCAATACACATTGGTTCACAAGAACACTTAGAAGTAAGCTGCTTTTCTCTCCCTGTTTTTGTTACACAATGAACCATTATCATTGCATCATCTTGCCTCATGTTGTACTCCACATTCTTATTATTCATTTAGTCAGCTTCCATTTATTTTTAGAGATTGGAACATTATCAATTCCATTCTCACCATGTTAAGTGGGCTCTATGCCAATTTATAGTATTTTCCTTTTTTAACAAGTCTAAATGTCCATAGTTTGAAGCCTAAAGAAAAAATGTCTTAGTTTTTTGTAAATTTTTAATTACAGTATAATATTTTCACAAAGCTTGTGTCAGAACCTACTCTAATACTTTTATTATAGTCTAAGCTATATAACACTGCGTGTATTCTTTATATTTCTGAGAATATTATTTCAACTAAATCCACTAATGAAAGAATTTTTAATAGAGATTGTTGAACATAAAAGTTAGATAAACTTTTTGGGGACTTACTAAGGGCTCCAGCTTAGTAAGTTAGTCTTCCTTGGCAGTATATTGAAAACATAAAGTAACTGGCAGAAGTATGAACTATTAAAACATATAAATTTACTCTGGGTTATATCATGACAGAATACACTTGACAGTCATTTATTCTTGATTTTATATTTTATAATATTCAAACATCAGCTGATAAGTTATGTTTGCACACTTATCTTCATATTCTCATCACCAAATTGTAAAGCATGGATGCTTCAGATATTTCCATTTTGATTTTCAAGCTTAAACCACTGATAGATTGTGTGATGGTGTGTTCTTCTCTGAAGTCTTCACTACCAGTCCATCTGCAATTGCCCTTCTAAATTTCTGGTTTAGTTTCTAATTGAATGACAGTTAAACATTTTGAATCCAATTGAAGTTTACATTTTAGGGGATTACTTTGCATTATCATCTGGATATTCAATATCCTTGTATTAATAATAAATGAAACAAATGACAGAAGGATTTTAGTTTTCCCTTCAAAAACTTCTTTATAGCTCTTGTTTGATCACCAGTGGATATCGTCTTCACACAAACTGTTACTCAAGAATCCTGTCATTATATATATTAATCCTGTATTTTGGCATTTAAAGATCTAAATCCTTCACGTATTGCTATGATTTGACTAACATACTTTTGATGAGGTTATAATTAAAGAAGTGAATTTCCCTTAGCTCTCATTTAGTCTCTGAATTTAAGTGCCTAGCTCTTTCTAAGATGAAGAGGTTTTTTACATCTTCTCCATTTTCCTGCAGCAGCCACATATACTTTAAATCAAATTTGGAGAGCTTTGCAACTAGATCTAATTTTTCTCATTAAGTTAGGTAGATATAAGTATACGCTGATTTTTATTGAATTTAATTTTCATATGATTTTTGAAGTAAGGTCATTTAACCTCCTAAATGAGATCACATTGCTGAAATTTTATGATAGCCTGACATATGTCTAATGAATAAGATAATTTAAACATTTTCGAGTTTTAACATCTGAATTTTTAGTTTCTCTTTGCTTCTAATTTTCCTTTTGAGAAAAAAAGTACTAAGATTTCCTAAGTGTTGCTTTCTCTTCTATAGAATTCTCTCATACTCACTCTGGCTTACCCAATTATCTTTATCATGGAGCATTATGAACAAGAGTTGGGTCTCTAATATTCGTTTGTTCTGGGTGATGTTACAGTGCTATGTAGTGGCAACTTCCAGGGAGCAACTCTGGGCAATAAAGTTGTGATAATGACAATGACAATGATAATGACTGTAACTGCTATAATTGAATATCTCCCATGTATCAGACACTGTGCTAAGTGATTTGCAAATATTATTTTTAATGCATTAGTCTTCCCAACAATACTTACTTGAAAGTAGATGCTATTCCTAATATACAGTTGGGAAGGCTGAGTATCCAAGAAGTTAAATGATTTGCCCAGGTTCACATTCCTAGTAAGTGGTAGGATTAAGATGGGAATCCAGTGTCCATCTGGTTCTAAAAGTATTAGTTTGGTGCAAAAGTAATTGAGATCTTTTTGCCATTACTTTTAATTGCAAAGCTGCAATTACTTTTGTACCAGCCTAATAGATTGTCTTTCCTTTATCTCAATGGTTTGTCAACTTGAATCATTGTGAGAGGCTCCTATCAGAGATAATTTTCTAAAAATACAGGTAATCATGGGATTCTTATTCTTATTGGCAAGAGAGGATTCAAATCCCAGGTCAACCACTCCCTAGCAATGTAAATCTTGGGCAAATTACATTATCTCTCTAAAATTATCATTTCATCTATAAAATGACTATAATGGAAATAATGGCTAATATTGAATAATCATTTATTAGATATTTGTATTAATTATTTAATCAACAACTCAATGAGGACATTATGTCATTGTCCTCATTCTACAGATGGAAAAGCCAAGGTAAACAAAATTTAATTGACCTTGGGTGGAGTGGGTGTCACATAATTAAAGACTAGTGGAACCAGGATTTTAACCTAGGCCTGTCAAACACTCAATCTGTGAGAGCCTATGCTCTTAACCACTTGGATATTCTATTTTCAGCATAATGCATACTTTGCGGGTTGAAGTGAAGATCAATTTAAAAAATCAAAGAAAGAATGAATGCATGTATCTTTTGATGCGAACAAGTTGCATGTAGAAATGAACATATCTAAGCCCTGTCACTTAATCATAGTTTTCATAAGTCAAAAAGGTAAGCAGCCTTGGTAGAAAAGTACACAAGTGTTCATATGTCCTTACTACCGCTACAAGATTATTTTACTGTTGTGATAAGCGATCAATAAATATTTGGTTACCATTCTTTTTCTTTCTTATCCTACTCCTTTTCCAAGATACATGATGACATTTTATCATAGTCCTTAAGAAATATCTCAAATACACTAGCATTAACTTGTGTTTTAAAGAAATCACTTAGCAACGCTAAAATTCATTATAGAAACATCCATGCAGAGCAAAGTGTGACAGACAATGCTGCAGTAGCATTGGTGATTATAAATGATTCGTTGACAAAATGTGACTCTGTAACCTTGAAATGGTGCCACTGGGGTATATTATGCATATGGCACTGATGCCTACGCAAAGATTTGTAATTACCAAGCACATGTTACAGGATATAATTTCTTGCTATGGGAGAAATCAAAACTCTTGTATCTCTTAGCTCAAGCATGGCTCACATCACTTTAATGTGTGACAGAGGTACCATATACTCAATTTTACATGTTACCTCTGAATGTCAAACAATGCCCTGGAAATGTCCAGTAGAATCTGTGTGCAAACCCCAAACAGGAGGTATATCACTCAGGACAAATGTTTCTAGGTTTCCTTCCCAGGAATAAGGCTGTTACATTTCCTTGGGGAATGAGCTAAACTTTTTAGTTGCAAGAAGCAAAGCTAAAAATAAAAATGATCCTGGAGAATAAATCAGGAATAGACAGCACTTAAGGACTTTGGATAAGCTTAAAGACAAGGCACTGTTTCAAAAGATAATGAGATTTCCTTATCATTGATAGTCTTGGAGCAAATGGAAAAGATAACAAGAATCTTCAAAACCTGGGGCTCTAGAACCCATATCTGCAGGGAATCATGTTATTGTGTTCTGATACCAATTCAATATGTAACTCCAATTCCTTCATGCCTGCCTCATTTCTGGTAGAAATATGCCCTGGAGGGATAAACAAGCCTCTCAAATACTGAATTTAGTAAAATGGGTTCAATTTCTGTCCCAGCAGTGCTCAGGCTTATTTTAGAGTAAGCATGGGTTCATA
Source organism: Cacajao melanocephalus (assembly GCA_963573385.1). Taxonomy (NCBI): domain Eukaryota; kingdom Metazoa; phylum Chordata; class Mammalia; order Primates; family Pitheciidae; genus Cacajao; species Cacajao melanocephalus. Next base: position 56,319 of record CAUYLG010069904.1, read on the forward strand.
AACTATTAGAATCTACACAGTCAGAATAGCTCACCTTTACATAAATTTATATACACTTGTCAACATGAATATTGTCATGATATATCACAGGTGATCTTCATAATTGTCCTGTATGAATAAACTAGTTTTCTGCTCTCTTCCTGTTTTCTTTTTCTTTCTTTCTTTTTTTTTGTTTTTTGTTTTTGAGACGAAGTCTCCCACTGTCACCTGGGCTGGAGTGCAATGGCATGATCTCAGCTCACTGCAACCTCTGCCTCCAGGGTTCACGCAATTCTCTTGCCTCAGCATCCCAAGTTGCTGGGATTACAGGCGCATACCACCACACCCGGCTAATTTTTTATATTTTTAGTATAGTAGAGACAGGGTTTCACTATGTTGGCCAGACTGGTCTCGAACTCCTGATCTTTTGATCCACCCGCCTCAGCCTCCTAAAGTGCTGGGATAACAGAGCCACTGCACCCGGCCCTCTCCTCCTCTTTTCTGAGCTATAATGCAGATCCAAGAGCATGACCCAATTATACATGCTAGAAGAATCCTTGCTTCCAAACATGAATGATGCTAGCATCTCTACAAGTACATATTAATTACCTTTTTCTCCTCTGTTGACCAAGACTTTAGTTTTCTCTTTCTCCTCTTTGTAGAGATCTATGGTCTCTTTGTGAAGTCAATTTCAAGGCCACTGTTTTCTGCTTTATTTATGAGGGTGGAAATATCTCAGCCTGGAGGGAAAAGATAGAGCACTGAAAAAGAGACCCTGAAGCTATAAACCAGAACTACAGAACTGTTACTACAGAGTGTTCACCAGAAAGCCAACTGAAGAGTCTTTTATGGTGAAGAAAGTCATTTTGGTTTCTGGTACATTGTTAGATATTTGGATAATGAACTCTTATTCTGCTTTTGTACTTGACACTCAAACATTTATGCTTTAAAATTACTTTAACCTTTAAGACAGAAATAGCTTAATGCCCTTCAAAAGAAATTACGTTACCACAAATATGCATTTACAATGTTGTTTTCTTCTTACATTCTCTGTCAGATTAAGTGAAATCTTTAAAAAGGTGACACCATCCAGAACCTTATAAAAATGTACACAGTCATGCTAAACCTTAGGCTGCCCTTTATGATCAGAAGGACAATGCAGGCATAGGCCGAACAGAACAGAGCCTCTAAATGACGATGCCTGTAAATATGTCCCCTTTTCTAGGTGAGGACCTGAATCGGTGTAAGCCTTTTGATTTCTTATTTTGGAACATATGCAGTATTAGTCCATAAATGCACCTCGCTTTTATAACTGCATTACTTATAGAAACATCATAAACACTTTTGGAAATAATATTTTCCCCTAAATGTTTAGCTTTAATGGAAATTTTAGAATAGAAGAAAATTGAAACTTCAAGTTGTATCCTTACTGGACTTTTCTCACATTAATGAAAATGTACTCTATAAAGCTAGTGTTTTTCTATAATCATTTATAGTTCTTTCCCTTATTCTATGTCTAAAACTTCTAGGTTATAGAGTTACTATATAATAGAAATGGCACCCAACCAGGAGCCCTGCTCTCATGCTGGTAACACCACTACTGGTTGGTAAGACACTGACTGCGTCCTATGACACTGAGAGAAGCTTTGCTCCTCACAGGCTTGTTGCAAAAGCATGAATGAATAAATATTTTGTTACTTTAAGGTATCTCCCAGCAGTGTGGCTGATTGGATATGGTTTGTTCTGTCTGTATTCTGCACGTGGCTGTGCTCTTCTTTTCCTGCTGTTCATACGCATGCCACCAACCAAAACATAGCTTGTCCACAGCCAGTTCTTCAGGTTGGCTATCCTCAATGGCAACATTTTTCTTTTATTCTTCACAACAAACACCACATGGCCTATCATATGATAGTTGCTTAATAAATAAATTGAATTAAAACACAACAACAAGTTAATACTTCTGCTTTACAGCATAACATTTGCTAATTAGAAGAAAGATAATGTATTGTTATAGATCTGTTAACTGACATATCCTAATCATCTTTTCTCTTCATCCATCTATCCAGTGCTGACCAATAGAACTTTGTACGGTAAGGAAATGTCCTATATCTGCACTGTCAATACTGTAATCGCTAGCCTTGTGTGGTCATAAAGCACTTAAAAAGTGGCTGGTGCAGCTGAGGAACTAAATGTTTGATTTTACTTAATTTTAATTAATTAAAATTTAAGTGGCCACATGAATTAAGTGGCCACTACAGAATTTCAGTAGTTCTTGCTACTAGACAGTACAGACCTATACGGAAGCCACCAAAATATTTTCTAGAGACAAGAGAAAGTTTTCATGGCTACTAGAATGCTTAAAACAGTTTAGACAGAGAATGTGTCAGCCTCTATAAGTTGTAAAATTGCCTTCAGGTTAAACTCTCTATCCACAGTCATTAATTTCCTTTTTAAATAGTCTACATGGAGCTAACTAACACACCTGGTAATTGGTTTCAACCACTTTTCCATGAGGGTTAGCAAAGGCAATGTATCAGATATGGATTTGTCTTCCTATGACTCAAGCTTCCATTTTCAGGGGAGACATTTTGAGCATCTTAGTGATCACTGATTCTCCTCAGATATGGCTTCAAAGAATACTTGGAGATGATTCTTAGACACAGCCGTAAGGGAAGAGAAGTTAAATGATTTTAATGCCACAGAGGTCAATGCTCTTTTAGAAAAAAAGAAGAAATATTTGAACCTAGTACTTAGACCGTATTTTCAAGAGAATTCAATTTTTATCTTGATTGGGAGAAGGTCATACATGGAGAACATTCAGATACAAATCTTTATGAGGTAATTTTCTCAAAAACAGTCAAAATTCAAAAGCTATGGTCTTTTAGCAAAGATTGCTTCAGAATATGAAACAAAAATCGTGATTAAAAACAATAAAGATGAATCAAATATCCTGAGGCTCAGTGAGAAACTCCAAAACTGACCAAAAAGAAAAAAAGAGTCTGGTCTGACAAGAGCAAACACAATAAATTTAGGATCAAGTGTACAAAGCATGGCCATATAACAGATTCTCTAAATCTGGACATTTTCATCACGAAAAGGGACACTCTTAATAATTATGCTGGGAGTATAGGTGGAAATTTGCACCTCTTCTGAGTTAATACAGATGTGTGATTACATTAACTTTTTGGAAAAAAGTGTTGTGAGTTAACATTCATTGTTTGACAGCAATGGTTAGGACAGTTCTGCTCCGCACAATGTATCCTGGCTCTTTTCAAAGGTTCACATTTTCAGAATTTTCAGGAACTGGGTTTTTAAAGTTTTAGTGGTTTGAAAAGTCTGCCTATACCACTGCCTTGGGAGGAGTGCCCTTCATTATGCCAAAGCTCTGCATCCAAATTAGTGGTGAAGTCTTCTGTTGTTATAAATCATTCCTTAAATGCATCCTTTAGGGCCGGCCAGAGCTATGTGGAATATTATTTAGATAAGGAGTTAGCAAACTTTTTTTTTTTTTTTTTGGTAGAGGGCCAGATAGTAAATATTTTAAGTTTGGTTGCCCTATGGTCTTTTTCACAGCTACACAACTCTTGAAGCTCTGGCTATAGCATGAAAGCAGCCACAGACACTACATAGCTGAATAGATGTGGCTGTGTGTGAATAAAACCTTATTTACAAAAACACGTGGTGGGCCAACTGATTTAGATAGACGCTAGCATGAAAGACACAGAAGTCAGACAAACATGAAAGTTTCCTGAATTCCCACAGGGCTCTTTGTCACACAGATATAGTGTCCTTCCTACCTTTCTTCCCTCTGTCCCTCTTTCTTTCCTTCTTTCCTTCCTTTATCCCCTTTTCATTTACTAAGCAAATTGATACTGTAAACCAAACCTGCACTGTCAACTGGGGTTGCAAAGATCAATGAGATAGATTTCTTCACAATTTTTTCTCTGAATAATCTTCTATCATGCTGTTCAAAGGTGTGTGAGGTGGCTTAGTGTTAGAGAAGCAGAGGCCCAAGGCCATAGGATGGCTGAACCAGAGCCACGCTAGACCTCACTGGCCTGACAGTGAACTGCAGCTTTCTTCACCCCTGAAGCTTGGAAAGTGTTTGAAAGAACAAGAGTGGCAGGAAACCAACATCAATCCATTTTTGAAGCTCCCTTTATAACTTAAATTCTATACACAGCAGTATCTCCCCAATCTCCCAAGGAAAATTTTTATTTTTAATAACCCATTCATAAAATGAATAATAAACATGCTTTTCTATCTGGTATTATATTTTCATCAGAAACCGCTGGAAATATGTAAAGCAATATAATGGCAAGGGAATTAGCACTTCTAACATTTTTATTAGGCTCGATTAAATATTCTGCTTTATAATAAGTATGTACTAATTGTACTAATTAGTAGAAACACTAATGTAAAAGTGCTTTGTCTTTCTATCATTCTATAACGTTTTTTTCTTAAAAGATATTTATCTTAGAGTTGCATGTTTTCCTTAGATCTAATTACTAAAAATCAAACAAACTCTATTTAGATGTAATGTTTAGATTGGTCTTAATAGAAATGACCTAATTTCTTATGTTGCGGTCACATTAACCATATTCAGGTCACCAAGAGCACCCTTGTGATTTAACCTCATGGAGCAAGTGAGCAGCTTCAACATGTTAAGTCAGAGATAGGGCACCTTTAGCCCAATGTGTCTCATTAACTTGTACATAATTTCTTAAAGAAATACAGTATAACATCCAGGTCAGGGCAGCATCTTTTAAAACTTCAAGATAGCCTCAAAGAATATTACATCGTTGTCTTGACTTTCCTGGAATAACCTGTCATACAAGACAGACAATATTTGTTCTACTTACCCTTACTACAAGATTAATTAGAATATCATATAGAATAAAATACACTAGACTGCATTGACGTCTTCTATAATTCTCAGTTAATGCTCTCTAAAGCCCTGTAAGTGTGGGGAAAGAAAACTTCCCTGGGTCTCTTGGTGCTTTTGTAAAAAGCCCTAGCTTCCTGAGACGTCTTTCCCTTTATAAGCAGAGACAAATCATTTTTCCTCTACCCTTACCTACAGAGCATCCAGCTACTCACTCAGGGCAATTGACCTGGCTCTCATTGCGTGGTTCCAAGGGGTAAAGTCTGGGGAAAAGGCAGTTGATGCACTTAGTATTTACTGTGAGGTAAAAAGAAATCTGTCTCTGACCCAGAATAAATACCTCTTGTGTGCATTCAGAATAAAAGTAATAAAGATGACTATGAAAAACCTGACAGTGAGATAAATAGATTTTATAGATGAAAAGATAGACATTTACCAGCATATAAGGGAGTCCAAGTTAACAGATCAAATAGGGATACTGAAATTTCTCCTGTCACTAAGATTACAGTTTTAAAATTGTCCCTTTTCTTTTTCCTGGTTATGGAAGTGGTGGGAGAGTTTCTGGACTAGCTTCCTCTTGGCTCCAATTGCCTGCCCTTGACCCGGGGCTTAAATTTCCCCACCCCCAACCTCCCCCACCCTCTCCTCCAGCACCTGGGGGGTCTAGTCTGCTCTTCAGTCTCCAGGGACTCTGCATCTGTGTCCTTCCACCTGATGTAATACCTGCCCTTGTGTGGGTGAAACAGCCCCATTATGTGTGGTTCCCTCCTCCGTGCCTTACCACACTTTCGACTTTCACGTGGCTGATGATGGTTCAATAGTTCATTCTTCATGCAATCTGTGTCTTTGCTAGCTTTGTTTCTGTTTGCCTCCCTTATTTTTTGTTAGAACCTTTTCCTACCTCTCTGTATATTACCCTCTTTATGCTGCTGGTTTTCAAGGCCTTATCCACAGTTCTGAAATCCAAAAACAGTCTTGAAATGAACCTCTACTCCTAGTTTGCCATGTGCTCAATCCCCATTTTCTTCTCCCAAATCCCCAGTCCTCCGTTTTCTAATTATTTCCTGTGGTGGGCAGTTAATATTTGCTTCTTCTCAAAAGAAAATTCTCCAGATAGCTAAATAGGTATAGAAAAGTAAACCTGACTTATGCTAGAATTTTGCTTCAGGGAAATTCATGGTCAGAAAGAAATTATGTACTGTATGTACATGAAAACTGAAATGAAGAAGTCATGTATTGTATGTCCTGAAAACAGAGGCTTCTTATTTGTTTGCTTGGTTGGTTGGTTGATTTTTACCTGCCTATTTGGCAGTAAAACTCTCCTGACCTGACCTGAACACATTTGAGGGCAAAAGCTGACTTGAATTGATAAAAGACTGTTAACAGACTTTGTTCCTTCAACTTGATGTGAATATTTTATGTTTCATGGTAGCACCTTAGTGCATTTGCTTCTAGAATACTGCTTTTGATCCCCTGGAGGTGAGAAGAGAATTCTGTAATGCATACTCTATTTTGAGATTTTAGTTTCTATTTTTGAATTCCCAAACATACCCAGCCTCAGGGGTTCAGAGACGGAACTGGACTTTTCATTTTCTGAGCTGACACAACAAGGAGATGAGTTGTGTGCCAAGACTGTTTTCTCCACGTGTCATGCCTCAACTGAGCAGGCAATGCTACGAGCTCATCTTACTCCTTATGTTAAAATTAATAAAGTCATTTTTCTGCTCATCTGAGGAGAGTTCTGGAGCTAAGACAACAATGGAAATAGTTAACAGAGGAGTCCCTCCATTCAGAGGCAGGGAAATGCAGTACTTTTCACAGGGAGAGTGCAGAATTTGGGATTAAGTTGTAGATAGCGATGCTGATTTTGAGTGCAGACTCCAGACCTTATGAGCATGGGGGATGAGGCACTTGTGGGCCTCTGAGGAGGCTAGACTCAAGACAGGATGAGGAAAAGATCTAGAAGGCAGAATTTTGGCAGGTCACTCAAAATAGGAAAGGACGTTAGGACTTTTGTTTTTACCACTTGTTTATCTAGCAGTGGGGCTCTTAGGAGGCAGAGACTCTGCAGACAGGAGTTGAAAGATAGAGATTGCTTCAGGAGAACAAGATCCTTAGAAACTGAAATTTCCTAAAATAAGAATTTGAGGCAAGTTGCCTTGGCAAACTACAGGGAAGGTGGGGATTTGGGGATTGACTGACATAAGCTGAAGCCTGGAGAAGGAGTAACTAGGACTGTGGTCTCTGCCCGTTAATATGAAGATTCAAACCAGAGTCCTCTATTCTACAAGAAATCCACTACCCTTGTGAAAATTCCTGGTAAAATTTTAGATGCTAAGACATGGTTAGGCTGGTGGTAAACTGGGGAAGAAATGCTACATCTAAAGGTATTCAAATCCAGTTAAAAAATAAAAACATCCTTATGATGCCAAATTGGTGAATGCACTACCACTCTGTGAACCTGCTGAAGGAATCACTGGTGACAGCTGACAATCATTTTATTTCATGTCATTATGGCCAGTAGGAGATGTTGACCTTCTTGTTCCCTCGTGCTATTCTTTTTTTCATTGGCGGCTGTCTTGCTCTTCTGAGAAATGTAATTCTTCCTCTTTCTCAACCTCCTTCCTCACTCCTTTGTTCTCTTTAACCCTATAGCTTAGCACTATCCTGTCCTGGACGCCTCCATGTTCTCCATGTGTCTCTCTCTTTGCCCCTGGGTGTTTACATATATCTGCCCTTGAAATAATGAACATATATATGCATTTTAAAAGTTTAGTAATAATCACCTACAGTTCTGATGGCAATTTTTAAACACAAAACTGAGTAGAAAGATTTGTTTTCCTCAAAAAATCTTGTTCCTGTCTTGCCCCCTTACCTTCATTAAATATAACTTCTTTTAAACTTGGGTCTGGCTCATGAGTATGTATTTTTTCTGTCAGCCACTTATTCTTAATCAGTTTATAGAAATAACTGTGTGCTGTTCTTTAAAAGTTCATATTAAAGCTTTTCTTTTAAAGAGAAGAAACTATCCTGTTCTAAAGAGTTAATTATAATTTGCAGTGAACAATCATTATGTTTTTACCGTAATGAAGAACGTAATTGAAATGTGTCTCTTTGGGAAAGTACATACAGTACATGACTTCTTTCTGACCATGAATTTCCCTGAAGCAAAATTCTAGCAGAGTCAAATTTACTTTTCCATACCTCTTCAACAATCTAGAGAGTTTTGTTCTGAGAATAAGCAAATATTAACGGCCCACTATGGGAAATAATTAGAAAAGGGAGGATTGGGGATTTGGGGAGAGAAAATGGGCATTGAGCACACAGTGAACAAGGAGTAGAGGTTTATTGCAGTGGTTTTCAGAGAGAAAAAGAAGGCAGAGGCTGAGTAACCGGGGTCTCGGTACAGCCTTCCTGTATAGTGAGAGGCACAGAAGTCAGGAAGGAGTCCTCAAAACAGGCTGGGGAGCCAAGTCCAAGAATCCTGCCACATTCTAGAATCTTCTGGTGATGATCCTGTGTTTAGGGATTTGAACACACTTCATTTGCTGCTGGAGCAGATATGCTAAATAAGGCAACAGTAGCCTGTTATCTGAAATGTCCATCATTCTGCAGCCATGCAGTTGACTTGGACCTGGTATTCCAAGCTCATAACTCTGATTCATGAAATCCAAAGACATAGACCTCTTGGAGGGAAAAAAAAGTCAGGAGAGGATAAGGTGAGAGAAAACGGCTCTCACAATGCAATGCTTTCCTCAAACAGAGCACCATCGACTCCAAGCATGTCTTTGACAATGAATAGAAAGAGAGATCCTGAGCAATGGATGGTTTGAAAATTTTATCTCAGAGCCCATTATTTATGTTATATAAAAATTAAAAATAGCATCTTTATTTGCCTTATGTGTGAGTCTTTATTGTCTCAGTTTTTGTTAATATTTAAAATATTTTAAGAAGATTCCCTTTCATGCCCTTAGTTCTTTTAACATTATTTATCTCATAAAGGTTTTTAGTCCTTTAACTTAAAATTCTGTTGCTATGAAGGATTGCAGAAAGTTCATCTTTATGGTTATTGGAGTTGCGGGAAGGAATTTGTGGACATTTGATTTAAGGAATTTAGGAGGCCTTTATCAACATATATCATTCCTGAGAAGTCGTTACCTAAGTTTTGTTTAAATGCCCAAGTGATAGAAAATGTGTTGTCCTATAGACAGCCCATTAGCTTTAAGATAGGATTATTTGTTTGATAATTTTCCTTACATTGATCTACAGTTTTTCTCTCTGAAATTTCTTTTGCCCTCTGAAATAAAGAAATATAATCATTTCTTTTTGTAAGAGGTGGTGACAATTTTTTTTATGTGTAGTTCAAGTTCTTCCCTTTAATAGCAAGTTTCCTGTATATTCCTGTACACTGTGGTTTTTAAAATTACTACATATGGTACTTTTATTACTATAATTCCTTATATCTGACTTAGGTGGGTGGCTTTATTTAATCTCATTTGCTCTCTCTACTCCTTCCCCCTTTTCCTTCCCTAGCTCCTGTTCTTACCATTCACTGTCCTAGACCTTTCTACTCCTATGACTCTCACCTTTTCTTGTCCCTGATTATGCCTTCTTTGCAAATGATCAAGAGCCTGGGCCTGATAGGCAGCTCCTCTGAGGCTGGTGGAAATGTCCTGGGGACAAGTAGGCATCAGGCCGAGGGTCAGCACTTTCCACGTGAGGGAGAGAAATCAAAACTGCTGTATCTTAGAGCTGCCAGCCCCAGTGAGAGAAGAGGAGCTTCCCAGAGGTAGTACCTCTAAAGCCTCCCTTGATGGAACTAAGCTGGGCAGGAAGGGGCTGGCATCCCATGGGACCAGCTGCATTATAGCCTGTAGCTAGAAGCCCATGGGAACTGGGCACTAAAGTCACAGGAGCCAGTGGAGGCCAGAGGGATGTCTGACAGAGTCTATACATTTCACATTTGAAATGCCTTAAGAACATGGATCCTCTGATTTTTATAAAAATCAACTCTGACACTTAAAAATCATAAAATCTAGTGGTAATACTGGTAGATCAGTCTTACAAGAAATAAAGCCAAAGGCAGTAATGCTATTTCCTCCTGCACTTCAGCCACTCCAACCCCAGCGAACCTCCACTCCTCTATCAGTTTCCTCCTCTAGTTCCTAAATGACAGAATTTCAGCCCCATTTCCCGGATACTTTCTTGTTTCAATGCATAGTAAGTTTATGTGACTGATTTTGGCATTCGTCTAATAATAACAGTTGTTAGGTAAGCATTCAATCCACATGTAGTGAAGCCGACTTTCAGACTCTGGACTGAGCACTAGGGATTCAGCAGTGAATAAGACAGAGGGCTGAGATAGAGCTGTGGGGCCAGGCTACTTTCATTCATCCCAAGCCCTGCCACTTACTAGTTCCTCTAGTCATTATTTACTATTTCTGTTGCAGTTTCCTCATCTATCAAACAGGAATAATAATGGTAATAATTAATTGACAATCTAATTTTCAATTAAAAATCTATTGGAGTTGTCGGTATTAAATGACTTTATACATGCAAACCACTTTGAACAACACCTTGTAGCCACTAAATATTAATTAACTGGCACATGTATTATATTAGATGGGTCCTACCCTCAAATGCCTTACAGTTTAGTAGACATAAAAATAAGTCTCTTTCAAATGACACTGGTGAACTGATCAGAAACTTTGGTTAAGGTTATTTGATCATCTGAGGCTCTACCAACAGCACAATTTTTCAGCCCTTATTTAAATTTTTTTTTTCTAATCCATAAGGTATCTCAAGATAGGCCAATGAACTTCAGATGCTATTGCTTAGAGCATTATGGTTAATATGATGTGTGGAACATAAAGCAGTATGGCATTTTTGAACTGGTGTATATTTGCTGTTAAAGAGCCTAGCTACTAAGTAAGTTCTGGAAAAAGTTGAGCAATGTCTTAGCTCAAGATGCTATAACAAAATAACATAGACTGGGTGGCTTTAACAACAGGTAGTTCTGGGGCGTCCAAGATCAAGTTGCTAGCACAGCTTATAGACAGCAGTGGACTTCTTGCTGTGTGCTCTCTGTCTTCCCCTTATAAGGGCACTAATCCCATCATATGGGACCCACCCTCATATTAACCTCATCTAAACCTAATTTCTTCACAAAGGCCCCACCTCTCAATACCATTATATTAGGGGTTGGGGCCCATAACAAGTAAGTTACAGAACTTACCTACAACTCAGATTCTTCACTGTACAGTGAAGATCAACAATACCAACACTAACACTACCTCAGGACTATGAATTTGCAATGAGATGTTTTATATAGAGCCCATTGCTCAGCATTTCAGAAGTTCTTCTGTCCAGGAGTTAATAATAATGAATTTCTAAAAATACATAATGGAGGTAGAAACATATATCCTATATATCATATTAATTTGCAGTTGATAGATAATTAAAATTAACCCCCTTCCTGGTACTGTCTTTCCATATGATTTTTGCAAGTGTATCAAAATATTATTCCAACCTTCTAAATGCAAGACCACATACATACCTTTTGAGAGCACAATTCTAGTTAGAAGATGGCAGCTGAGAGGTAGTTCAGTCTTTGTTATAATTCAAACCTTGTCAGACAGAATTTGAATTGAATTTAAACATTGTCTTCCAATGGAGTTTTGTTTTTCTAGTCCCAAGAATATATGTTTTGCCTTTATTTTTTAGAAAAAAATATATTCTTTTGCCTAAAAAATGTTTAGACTTAAAAAAAAATCTTCAAGCAGGGATCCTGTGACTCTTGGGAGCCAAAAAATATATGTATCCTCAAAAATATTGGCCTGGCTCTGTGGCTTCCATGTGGGATCCAGAGGTTCTCAACAACAGTCATGATAGTTCCTTGGAAACTGCACACCGGTGGGAGCTTGCATCTCGGGAAGAGAGTGTTTGTGAGTGGCAGGCAGCTGTGAGCACATAGGTAGGACAGTAGCTGTGGGGCTGACTGATGAGAAGCAGTCCTGCTTTTATTGCAGACTTCTAGAGGACAAGAATGGGCTGGATGCGGACTGCCAGGAGAGGCTGAGCAACATCCAGGTGCACTGCATGTCTCTGGCAGACACTCGTTTGGTCTTTGTTAAAATATTGGCCTGTGGAAAATAGGTTTGCATTACTATTTTGACCTTTTTATATCCATCAAGAAATCTTTTGATTTATTTGGAAGCAAAATGGTTTATGAGAGAAGACCAGGCTACAAGTCAGGCAGCCTTGAGTTCCCAGTGCCTCCATTTCCAAGCTGTGTTGTTTTGGGCAAGTTATTCAATCTCTTTGCCTCTCAGTTTCCTGGTACATTAAATAACTGGTTTCGGAGGGCTCTTGTGAAGATGGAAAGTGGGAGGGTAGCTGTATACCTGGAGCATCGTAGGTGCTCTGGAAATGTTCCTTTAAATCACATTCTAGAAGTACAGCCACAATATTATTTCTGTTCGGTTTGAATTTAACTTGTATTTTTAAAAAGCAAATACCTTTTTGTTAGAGAGATTTAAGCTGCAAGTAAAGGAAAGCCATACTAAAAGTGTTTTAAATAACAAACAATTTATTATCTTACATAATATGAAATCTAGAGGCATTTCGGGGATCAGTGAATTCAGCAATGCAATGATGCCATCAAGGACTTGTTTTCTTTCCATTTTTCCACTCTGTGACCACTAGTGTGGTGATTAATACTGTCAGCTTGATTGGATTGAAGGATACAAAGTATTGATCCTGGGTGTGTCTGTGACGGTGTTGACGAAGGAGATTAACTTTTGAGTCAGTGAGCAGGGACATGTAGCCCCATCCTTAATCTGAGTGGGCACAGTCTAATGAGTTACCAGGGCAGCTAGAATATAAGCAGGCAGAAAAATGTGAAAAGAGAGACTGGCCTAGCCTCCCAGCCTACATCTTTCTCTCGTGCTGGATGCTTCCTGCCCTAGAACATCAGACTCCAAGTTCTCTTCAATGTTGGAACTCGGACTGGTTTTCCTTGCTCCTCAGCCTGCAGACGCCCTATTGTGGGACCTTGTGATGGTGTGAGTTAATAGTTATTAAACTGCCCTTTATATATATTCCATTACTTCTGTCCCTCTAGAGAACCCTAATACAACTAGCATGCTAGATTTGGTGTATGTCCTTTTGAGATGACACCAGTATATAATTCCACCAATAAGCAGAAGGTCTTATTGAGTATATAAATCTCTCTTTCATGAAATCTAGGATGGAAATCTATCCCTGAGTCCCCACAGAAGTCTTCCCCTTCTGTTTCATTGGTTAGAGATGTGTCACATACCCGTGCCAGACCAGTCATTGACAGGGGGACTAGAGGAAGAGCTATGATACAGTCACAATGAGCATCCATATTCTGTGTCTGGGGACAGGTCTATAAAACAGGCCTCCAGGAATCTAGACAGTTGTGCAACTTTTGGTAGCGAAAGAGGAAGTAAATTGCTTTGTAATAGACAGTAAATGGCTGTCGAATAGGCAACCAACACAAACTCTATAGTAGACTGTTACTCGTTAAACAAGTCAGACTATTCCGAGGCAAACTCCTTCAGGAAGAAACTGAAAGAGGAAAGCCTTAAATAATGGAGATCGCTAAAGCCAACCTCAGCTGTCCAAGAAACATGATGGATTTACATATTGGTAACAGCTACAGTGGCCAGAAGTTGGGGGTTGGAATAACTTTTGGAAAGCTGCTGTTTTCTCTCCCCTTTAGGAAAAAGTGGACACTTCTCTTCTGACTGGGAAAAATATAACTATGTGGATAGTTATAAGTGCTTCCTTAAAAATGTTCTATGTGCTTCTGTTTGAGATGTTTCAGCTCCTACTCCGGGAAAGGAAATGCTGGGAAGTTAGGATAAGAAGACTAAAAAAAAAAAAAAAAGACTACTGTCTTCACCCATTCTCAAATGCCCACATAAGGAGAGACACAGGATAATCAGATTTATCAATGAGATGAGAGGAAGCTACAGGGTTGCTAACTTTAAGAAAAGCCAAGAGTAGGGGAGAAAGATTCAGTGCCAAATGTCTGACAGATAAGAGCCTATAAAATATTCTAGTATTTTTAGTACTGTCTAGAAGATGAGGCGAAGTCTCCCTTTTAAAATGAAAGAGGATATTTATTATTTATAGGAGAAAAAGTCGCTGGCCAATAGGGAATTTGTTAACAGTTTGAGTGCAGATAAGGAGGCTGGGTTGCATCTAAATGTTATCTTCAAACACATATGACGTAGTTTTGCAGAGGATAATGTGTGGTTGTTTTTATTCCACACTTAAGTCCCGAGTGGAACTTGAGTTGACGTTAAGGTATGAAGGTTTGGAAAAAGTTACAGAGGAGAATTTCTTGAGCATTTGTGTTATCACAAATGAGAATGATTTGCTAATGGAGGCTGTGCCCTATTTCTTTGCTAATCTCTAGGAATAACTTCTTATCTGCTATGGTTTAAGCATGATTCAGAAAGGTTGGGTCCGATTATATCTCAAGCTTCCCACTAGTCCTTTACAATGATTCTTAGCCATTTTAAGGCCACTGGGGGAAGTATTGGTGTTCATGTTTCCCTCTGTGAAAAGCAATGGTATAGGAATGGTGGCTGTTGGCAAAAAACAATAGCCAGAAGTGGGTAGGTTTCTTGCACTCAGAAATCCTTGTAAAGGCGCATATTTTCCACAGAGTTTTATTTATCATTCGAGCTGTGTCTGCAGATGAATCAGAGTTCATATGTATGTATATATGTGTATATACACGTACACATATATATATACACACACACATATGAATTATTTTAAAAGATAGATAAATAGGTGCTGGGTATAAAGAGATGCCAGGGGAAACAGCAACGAGATTCCATGTCTCGTAATACGTGAGAGATACTGAACACATTGCTGCTGACTACCCTAGCAGTGTCTTTTAGTTCCTAGGTATACATATTAGTTTTATTTAATAATCATATTCTTGAAAAAGGAAAACGGAAACTGGCAAATAAGAATGGAGCGTAATTCAGGGAGTCTAGTTCATGTCAGAATTTAGATTCAAAACATTTTTAAAGAGATGGAGGAAACAAACTTTCAGAGGGACATGCTTTAACCCTTCATCTAATATTCCATTAAAAGAACCCAGAAAATAATGTCTTTACAGCAAGCACTCACCCTGGCCTTACACGGGTTCAAACACATTTCCTTTCTTTCTTAGTTTCGTGAATGAAAGGTGGCTATGTGAGTAAAACTAATTAGCTCTCAGGGGAAAACCATAGCCTTTCATTACAATCAAAGTTGATGGGGGTTCATCCAGAGGTTTAGTATATTTCAGGCCTTGTCAATGCTTAAAAAGGAATTGGATAATTCCCATAATTAATATAGAAACTAGATTTGATTTTCTGCTTTGAAATTATATATTAAATTTAAAAAGTGAGACTGGCATAGTAATGAAAGTTTAGACACATAAAAGAGGTAAACAAATTATGATGTACAGTCAGGAGAGTGCTGTCTTAATATTGCGATCTAGCAAGTTATGATCTGAAGGGACCATATATAAAAATGAGATTGTCATAGCTTCAAATAATTCATTGTTTAAATCTAAAATCAAATAATACAGTACTTTTAGTGTCTCTAGCCTCTGAACCTCATTATTAAAGTGAAGCTCTAATTATAAATCCTACTATGCCCTTGAGTAGTTAATCCAGTAGTGACACTGTTTATTCATTATGTACACTATGGTGTTTTATTGCATAGTATATTCTGAAAAATTAATTTTTCTAGCAGAAGAAAACCATGCTTCAAAATAGTAGGCCAACTTTAGGTCTTTTGAAGTGGGGTGCTGGTATTTCAGATTTTCATCAAGATTGTCTCCTATGTAGATAAAGTGAAAGCCCCAAAACCAAGTCCTGTTTATTCTAACTATATGAAACACTTATGGCCCATAAACATTAAAAAATTTGTTCAAGAGTCAAATATTTCCATTGTCACCCTCTCTCCTTACTTCATTTTTGGAGATAAATCAGATGATCGTATAGGAATTGGTCAAATTTATTTGTTCTAGGTTCATTTAAGTAGAGTCTTGTTGGTATGCTTTCCTTGAAATGCAACCTTGTCTCCTCTGAATATCATAAAGGTGAGGAAGGATGAGAAGAGGGGAAGGAGGGAGAGACAGGAGAATGAAATTGACTTTGTGTGAGGAAGGGAGGGAGAGAGGGAGAGAGGAATGACATTGATTCTGTGTGCCCCTGTCATTAACCCAAATCTTCTCTAGCCTGTTCTTGCTGGCATTATTGTTGATGTTGCCTGCAGCTGCTGCCTCCGTTGAGCCCATTCTTACTGAGGCAGGACAGCAAGGTAGCAGGTGTAGTTGGGAGTTTCTCTTCTTTCTACAGAACTTTTATCTAAGAAAGTGTGGTAGGCCCTGGGCACGTGAATATTAAAAAGACAGCCAGCATTACTCATGACCTGTCTGTGGTCCAGTCCACATAACTGGATCTTAACCTCAGTTTCCCTGCCTAGCCCTTTTCAACTTTCCAGGCCTGCCACACTGCATGGGCTTGTGAACCCTCTCTGCTGGACAGAATAGGGGAAGTCCTCTTCTGAAGAAGGACATCCAGCGGCCCCAACCCAACACCTATTGTGCTACATGCTGGAGAAATAGTGATAAAGGGTTTCATTCCTGTCTTACAAAGGTTAGTTGTGAGGTGTCCCCTGTCGCTGGGCTGATGTGCAGGATCCGAGAAATGAAGAGGACACAGAAGGACAAAGAAAGTGCAGCTGGGCTCGGGGGCAGGGAGCACGCCACCTATAAGCGGAGACAGGCGAGGCCCCAAACGTCCAGAAGCGTCTGTATTTATTGGGTGTAGATTAGGGGGCAGGGTAGTGAGTGAGGTCATCTTAAAGATAGTGATGGGGTCAAGACATTCACGTGAGCCATAAGCAAGGGGTCCACCCCCATTAGGTCACCAAGGAGGTGGGCGGTGTGCAGTAAGGAGGGTACAGTGTGCATCATCTCTTATCTATGGGCAGGGTACTTCTAAGGATATCTATAGAAGGATGCTTTGAGTCACACAACAGCGACAGAGCTGACAGGGCCTACCGCCACCTGCTGGCAGCTTCCACTGATTTCTATAGGAGGATGCTTTGAGCCAGCACAGTAACAACAGAGCTGATGAAGTTCACAGCCACCAAGGCGCGATTATACTGGAGGGGTTTTAAGCCCTCGGACGCTCACGGAATTGCCTGCCAGAGGCCAACTTTCCACAAGAACTGGACGTAAGGTACTGGAACTCCTTTTCAGGAGGAGTGACTCTTGCTCCAAGCCTGCCATACAGCGGGTATCCTTACGATACTGAACACTGCCGCCTGGGCTAGGCTGTCATGTAGCGCGTGCCCTTTCAGGCAGAGGCACTACATATTGGGCCATGAATTCTTTTCCTGGTATAACTGTTTTTCCCTTAACTTATGCTCTGCACCGTGTCTACTCTAGACATTCCTTTGACTATAAGCAAGATATGCTTATATATGTACAGCTGTTTATCCTTTAATTCATGCTCTGTACCGTGTCTGCTCTAGACATTCCTCTGACTATAAACTAAGATATAATTATATATATATGTGTGTGTGTGTGTGTGTGTGTGTGTGTGTGTAAATAAAAGGAAATAACTGAGTAGTAAGATATTCTTCAGGCATTAATTGTTCCGACTATAAACTGGTACAAGGATTACATAAAGGAAATAACTGAGTAGTAACACTATAAGATATTCTTCAGGCACCAATTGTGCGGGGATCTGCTTAGCTCTCCTTCCTCGGTGCTCAGATGGGGGTTTACCCACAGAAGACAAGCATTAAACCAACACCAAGCCAATTAATTGCCCATATGCTGATAAGTATCAGAAGAGAAGCAACCCTGTACTATGGGAGACTGAACCGTGCCTGCATCTTAATTTATAATGGTAGCTGAGCAATGATATCGAGATCTTAGTGATGTTAAAAGAAAGTTTTTAATACAGGTCTCTTGGAAATGGGAGACACAACACAGCATACAGGGCCACACACCTGGGTGTCACACTCAGGGGTTGGATGCAGATAGACAGAGAAATTGGGATAGTGCCTTTTTGATCGTAGTGGTGGGAAGCTACTCAGCAGAGACATCCCTACCTTCAGTCCCACTCTTTGATGCAAATTTTCTTTATTAGTTCATTTTTGCACTGCTATAAAGAAATACCTGATCCTTGATGCAGATTTTCTTTATTAGTTCATTTTTGCACTGCTATAAAGAAATACCTGAGACTGGGTAATGTATAAAGAACAGAGGTTTAATTAGCTCACAGATCCACAGGCTGGGCAGGAAGCATGATGCTGGCATCTGAGAAGGCCTCAGGAAACTTACAATCCTGGTGGAAGGTGAAGAGGGAGCCAGCACTTCACATGGCTGGAGAAGGAGAAGGAGAAAGAGAGAGAGGTGGGGAAATGCTATACACTTTTAAACAGCCAGATCTCCTGAGAACTCTATCATGAGATCAGAACCAAAGGGGGAAATTCACCCCATGATCTAGTCACCTCCCATCAGGCCCCTCCTCCAAGACTGGGGATTACAATTTGACATGAGATTTGGGCAGGGACACAAATCCAAACCATATCAGGTACTAAGGGGAAAGAGATCATGGTGAGTGGTTGGGGGAACTGTAACGTGCTTTTTGTGAGCCCATGAAAGTTAGCTTTCAGTCAAGATATGGACTACTCGGGTTGTTGGTCTGGCCCCGTGACACAGCATACTGATGGAAAGATTAGGAATAAGGGATCCCAAATAGCCAACACAGAATAAAAACATGGTGAATACAGGAGCCAGATGAGAGGGACACGACTTGGATTGTGCAGCTCGTGTGGTGGGGACATAAAGAAGGGGGCTGCTGAAAGTGATGTGAACTTGCTAAAGTCCTCTCTCTGGCTTCCAACTGCATCTGGCATATAATCTCAATCCCTTGGGTGACTCTCGAGGTCCCCCACAGCCTTTCCTCATCTGGTGCATCCCTGCCTGGCCAGCTGTCTCCCAGTTTCTCTGATTCACTGAACTCTTTCCTATCTCAGGGCTGTTGCATATGCTGCTCCCTCAGCAGGGAAAACTCTGGGGGCAGGGAGGTCAGACAGGGAAACCTCTGAGAAAGGGACTTTAACTGAGAACAAAAGGATGAGGAAGGAAGGACTCCCAAGGCGAAAGTGGAAGGGACAAGAAAGATCGTTCCTGTGAGAGGAGGGAGGGAAGAGATCACATTGAAGGAGCCCAGATATGGTCATTATGACTATGGCATGCCCTGGAAGAACACTGCAAATGAAGCTATTGAGAGAACTTCCCGGGCTGGACCACACTGGCCCTGCAGGATGTTAGTCTTTCTTCTAAAAGCAATGGGGAGATACCTACTCCACCAGCTTAACTTTTAGCCATTCTTGAGGTTTCAGCTGGAGTGTTATTTTCAAAAAGAGGTCTCCTCCCTCCCTCCCTCCCTCTCTCTCCCTCTCTCTGTCTTAGAGATGGAGTCTCACTCTGTCACTCAGGCTGCAGTGCGGTGGTGCAATCTTGGCTCACTGCAACCTCTGCCTCCAGGGTTCAAGCAATTCTCCTGCCTCAGCCTCCTGAGTAGCTGGGACTATAGGTGCCTGCCACCACGCCCGGCTAATTTTTTGTATTTTTAGTAGAGATGGGGTTTCACCAGTTTGGCCAGGCTGGTCTTGAACTCCTGACCTCAGGCAATTCACCCACCTTGGCCTCCCAAAATGCTGGGATTATAGGCGTGAGTCACCACGCTTGGCCTCTCTCCAATATGTTTGCTTCCCCTACCTTTGTAATCTCTGACCTCCTGAGGACTTAGCCCAGGTTGTAATTATGTATTTCTTTGTCTAGGGCTATGCTGTCCAGGCTGGTTGCCACTAGCCCCTTGAGCACTTGAAATGTGGCTAGTTTGAATTGAAATGTGAAGTAACTGTAAGATATAAGTTCAAAGACATAGTATGAAAAATATATAAAATATCTCATTGGTAATTTTGAATACTGATTACATGTAGAAATAATGCCACTTTGGATCTATAGGGTTAAACAAAATATATCATTAAATTAATTTGACCTGTTTCTTTTTGTTTTTAAAATGTAGTTACTAAAAATTTTTAAATTACATATGCAAC
Organism: Cacajao melanocephalus; assembly: GCA_963573385.1. Lineage (NCBI taxonomy): Eukaryota > Metazoa > Chordata > Mammalia > Primates > Pitheciidae > Cacajao > Cacajao melanocephalus. The sequence goes on from CAUYLG010069904.1 coordinate 76,366, forward strand.
TTGAGTTTATATTTCCTATTATGTTTCTCTTGTACCATGCTGGTCTAGACTGTAAGCCTATGTGAAAGGAAAAGCTGGTTAACTCTGCTTACAATAGAATCCCCACACACATAAGGAGCACCCTTAATATTTGCTCAATAAATGACTGTGAGAACTTGAGTGGAGTTGTGAAGGTCACATGGGCGTTAATCCCGTGAGGGTGTGTGTTCATTTTGGGTGGGGAGGGAACCTGGGCCGGCAGCACCTTTCTAACCTAGAAAACAGAAAAGCAAATATGTGGAGGCACGGAGTAGCATGGAGTTTTTAGGGAATCGACATCTTAGCAGAGTAAACATGGGCAGGATCACCACAGAGATGCCTGTGCCATAATAAGGAATTTGAACTTTGCTGAACGCAAGGGGAACTAGACTCAATGAAGAATTTTAAGCCAGGAAGAAACTTGATCAGATTCATGTTAAAGAACTAACAGAGAAATCAAGCAGAGGCTGAACTGAAGGCAAGGAAGCCACTTTGGAGGCATTTTTGTAATCCAGGCAAGAAGGAATGAGGTCATGAGCAAAGGAGAACCAGGTTCCAAGGAAGAACAGGGGACTAACTCCACCTTTCTGGAAGGTGGACTCCAAGACTGTAGGGAGTCCAAAGATGGAGGCTGGAGATGATTTTCAGCTTCTGGGTTGGGTAAGAGGATGGATGAGGCATCTCTTAACAAATGAAAAGTACGTAGGAGGCAACCAAAGCCACTTTTTAAAAATCGTATGTCTAATTGTGTTACCATTCTCCATCCCTCTCTCGCCTCCATCCCCATCTTAAAAGGCTCCAACAACTTTCCCTTGCTCTTAGAACGAAGATTAAAATCTTACAGAACCAGTGTTGTCCAACCCTGGAAGTTCTTTCCATATTATCATTTAACATTGTCCTTCCCAGGGGATGCCGTAGTCACACTGGTGACATCTGGACTCCCTCAAAGTGCTCAGTTCTCTCTCTCCTGTCACAAGAATGATTTTTCTTTTCCTTCCCACTTGGCCTTGGGAATTCTTCCTCATCCTTTGGTTCTCAGCTGAAGTCCCTTCTCAGCGGAGCTTTCCCTGTCTGGCCACTCTGCCCAGGTGCTTTTGCTCAAGGCTTCCTCCCTACCCCATTTTGTTTTGTCGTTTTTCTTCAGAGCCCTTCTGACATTCACGTGACTATTTGATTCATCTACCTTGTTCCCACTAGACTTTCAGCATCCTGAGGGTCTGTTTTCTTCACCGGTCCTCGGTACATACTTGTTGAAAGAAGCAAGCAGCTGAATAAATGAGCCTGGAACTTGGGAGGCAAGTTGCAGCTGTAAGTTCAAATTCACATTTGGATAGCATCTTCCTGGGCCAAACCTGTGTGCAGAACCCCGTGTTCTCTTGCGTCATGAGCCTGCATGACTACCTGCACTTCCAAAACATCTCTCCCACCAGGGAGGAGAAGCAAGACTAGCTTCCCTTCCCTGAAACCTGACCCAACTCCAGACACCTCCTCTTTCTTTCCAGCTTGATTTTCTAAGGAGCCAGCTTAATTTTGCACATATCACATGTTTTGACCAAGAGAAACAAGTGATAGGGCAGATTTAATGAAGGATGAAATGGAATATTTTGGCATCTTAAGTATCTCAATTTTGAATTGTTTTTTACTGTTCATTTTCACATAATTTTACAAACTGATATGTCAGTGGATTCAAGAATTATTGCAGAATCCAGCCACCCAGAAAGTTTGCATTAGAAAAGTCAGCATTAGAAATGCTAGGATGTAGAAATACGGTGAAAGCCGAGCCTCTTTTTTATCATGAATAATTTATGCAATTCTTCTATTAACTATTCAATGAAATAGGACGCCTCAAGCTGACTGTTTGCCTGAGTATGTTATATTCATTTTAAGCCCTTTGATGTTTAATTTGGTTTACTTTCCCTTTAAATACTAAACAGCTGGTTTTGAAAAGCTGAATTTAACACTCAACAACCAGACAGAAGAGGCGACTGCTGTTTGCTAAGCATGGGATATCTACACTCGATGATAAATCTTGGTTTAAACTTTAATGTGACACTTCATAAATAAACAGGGAAAACTGCATAATTATCCTAAACACGTGTTACTTGCCTGAGCAGTAGTTTAATGCATGCAACCTGGCTGCAATCTGTACAAAGAATATCCTTAAAATTTTAATGTGGTCCCCCATGGATGGAAAAGTAACCATTATGAGTTTTAAGACTGCAGTTTTCCCTTGTTGATTGGAAAATAATTCTAATTAGAAAAGCTGTAATCTCGAATACACATTATGTTCAAAAAGGGAAAACTGAAGATCCCATATATTTTTAGCTTACCTAGAAGTAGTGTCCCTCACTTAAGATGGGCAAGAATGAACTTGTAAATCACTCAGCTCAATTTAACATAAGCACCAAAAAAAAAAGCCTACTACTATGTCAATAATTTTGTTCAGCATGATCATAAGCAGTGATATGCCAAGATGGTAATATATATATATATATATATATATATATATATATATATAATATATATATATATACTGCCCCAGTCATCTTTGTTCTACAAAATAGCTCTTGTATTGTCTATCCAGACCTCTCTCTGTTCTGATAACAGAAACTCTTTTCCTAGCTACTGATGGTGGGAAGGGTCCACATAACTTTTCAGTCCTTGCTCTTATGAGTGATCTAAGTAATGGACAGGTCATCCAAGCTGGGACAATCCAATTCCTATGTGGGAACTTTTCAAATTCAAGGTGTGAAAAGAGAATCCTTTTTTCTTCTCTAGTCATACATCCTAGGGGTATGAACCCAGATAAACCCAGAGTGATGTCTTTTGTCACATGGAGAAGATGATCTGATGATCTGAGGAAAGGAAGCTGATGGGAAAATGCAAGAGGTCGAGCATTCAGATAAAGGGGTCTGAGTCCTTGGTTTCAGCCCCAGAGGTCAGGTCCACTTCTGCCTTCTCAGCAGATGGGTTATATGAGCCAATAAATTTCTCATCGTCTATCTTAGTTCATTCACTTGGCGATTCAGTCACTTGAAACAGGAAGAGACATGATAGATACATTCCTGTTAATAAGGCAACAACTCCATAAAATAATGGAGTGGCTACCACCTTCAGGTATCCTTAAATTCAAATACACACAACGTGTCTTTCACCATCATTCTGCTTCTTTGAAATAAACTTTCTTTAAAAAAAACAAAACCTTCCACAAGACTTCTTCAATGAAGTGATCAAGTAACGGCTGCCATTCCTAATTATTAATATTTTAATTTAAAAGCCAGCATTTTATTCAACCTAATCTCTAAAAAGGACCTCCCTAGTAGGCAATCAGGGTTGTCAAAGATAAATATGTCACTGTTGATGTAAAGTGGAATTTACATCTGAATATTCTGCTGTGAGGTGCCAGAACCATTTGTCATGATATTTTTCAAATCCTATCACCCTAAAGCAGCAGCATCATCTGTCTTTGCTTGTAGCCATTCCCATGCAGCGACATTAAGAACAAACTTGATTGACAGTCACTGGGAACCCAAGGGCAGCACACATGATCAATTATCTAAATATGCTGGCAGTTATCAAAGAGAATGGAGTTCATGAATCTCATATAACAAGATTTTTATGTAAAAAAGATGTTCATTCTTTGGTGGCACGGAGCTACCACCTGAACCTGAGTTATTTTTATTTAAAATATGTATTAAATGAAAGTTCAATAACCTTTTCTCAGTTTGAAGTCTTGAGAACTTTATGAGTGCAAACTGATTCCTAAAGAGGATTATCACTATTAAGAGTTCCTATCTGTCAGCTCTTTTCTATATTGCTCCTTTAATAGAAGATTCATGAAGGCCCATCCTTCGACTCTTCTCATCGGGTCTATCACTGCACTATCACAATTACATTTTGGGAGAGGGAAAGGATTCTCTTATGGAGATTGGCTTCTAGCATTATTTTCCTGAATTCAAAAATTATTGGATATCAAGTCTTTGTTTTAAGAAGTCATTTGTATTAGAGGTAATTAGTTTGATTTGTCATTGTAGGTCATTATAAAAAAAAAAGACTGATAAGTTGTTCAGAAGAACTTGTGTTTCACATGAAGAATTTCGAACGTTCAGGAGCATTCTTTGGTGGAGAAAGTAGGGTTTGGGTTTTGGAATCAGACAGACTTGGGTTTGAGTCCCAAGGCTGCCATTTACCAACTGTGTAACCCTATGCACATTTCTTTTCAATTTCCCCATTTGTAAATTGAGTGATGATATTATATCCCTCATTGTATTATTCTGAGAATTAAATGAGATAACCTTTGAAAGGGATTTGCACAGAACTGAGCACAGAGTGAATACTTAATACTTTGTGTTTCTTTAAGAATCTTTCGATGATTGAAAAAATGTGTTTAGATTGATATACTGAGAACTGGTTCTTATGGTTTGAAGTCAGAAGTCCTTTTGGATCTGCAGATTCTATTGAATCTGACAACAGTTAGGCAAGGCTTAACTTGTATATAGCATAGCAAAGTCCCTCTCATCATTATTGTTCTTTGGTGAGGTCCCAGAGGTGGTGACAAACTATTTGAAATTTATGAAAGTCTGACAAAACATTGCATGGTACAAAGTGTACATTTTTATTCTATTATTGAAAATTATATTTTATTCTAAATATTTCTGTATCTTTGTACTTACGTTTTCATGAATTGATTATTATTACGTACTATATGCTAGACCATGTGGTAGGTAACAAACACCGCAGGGACCTTGTCCCCAAATAATTTGCATACAATCTGGTAACATTGTTAAGTGAGACACACATGTAGCCACAACAGAAATCAGTAAGAAAGAGAAATGCAGATGCTGCAGAGACGTAAGAGCAGAAGAGATTTACCTTCAGCTGTGTGCGTGAGGATGATTCATTGCTCTGGAGCAGTAGTCCTCAATCCTGGCTGAACATTAGAATCACCTTGAGAGGTTTAAATCAAAAACCAAAATTTAAAAGGTCGAAAGACAACAAAACAAACAAAAAATAATGTCTTTGTCCTTCCCCAGATCAATTAAATCAGAAACTCTATGGATCCCAGGCATAGGTAATTTTCTTAAAATCTCCCCGATGATTATAATATCTACTTTTGAAAAACACTGCCTTAGACATATAAGCGATAGCTTAGCTGATGGAAACAAGGGTTAGTGGAAATTTCAGATGGAGATATTAATGTCCACAAGGTCAAGAACATGAGATGGAGTGTAGCATTATTCAAGGAATGGTGAATGGCCTGGTCTGGCTGGAGTATAAGGAATATTCATGCTTTAAGACTGTGTTAGGACCAGACTGTAAAGGAAATGTATATTCAGTATGAAATCATTTTAAGTGTGGTTTATAAGACAACAAAGAATCATAGTGACATTATCAGATTTGTACTCTAGGGAGATAATGTGAGGTCAGTCTGACCATGCTGTCTGTCATCCTGTTGATTATTCTGGTTGAGTTGGGATCCATTCATATCTTCTTCCTCATATAAACATGATTGTATTTAGGCATCCCAGTGTCTCTTATACAGCTTGGGGAGAATATGACTCTATCTATCATCTCCTGGGATGGATTCTCGCTAGTTTAAGTAAACCACTGCATAGCCTTTACCTGAAAACTCTTTAGGATTCGTAGGCAGTCTTGCAGGCAAAATTGGCCCAGTCAGATGAAAGGGAAGTATTTATAATCCATTGGGAACATGGATTCTTCCTCCAGCTGGAACTAGGAGTGTTGCCCTGATTGTCACTTTAAGCATCATGTGACCATAAAGAGACCTAGACTTAGGATGAAACAGCAGAGGACAGGGGTTCAAATAACCCAAGCCATAGTTGACATCACTGTTGATTAGAAACTCCTCCTTCCTTCTTCTTTCTTATCTTCCATACTGCCTCTGGACTTGCAGTTAGACAAGATAACCATTTCCTATGGTTTAAGTCCATTTCAAACAGTTTCTGTTCCTAACAGCCAGAATCACCTTTAGGGATCCAAGGGAGTTTGGGTAGAAAGGGAGTAGTAATGGGTTAAAAATTTAAAATGGACTAGGAGAATAATAGTATTATTAATAGAAATAAAAATAGGAAGAGGAACAAATGTTGATTCTTGTCATGTGTTTGAGGGGCCACTGGGAAGTAGACACAAATGTCCAGCTTTTGAATATGCTGCTCTGAGGATTAGAAGACAGAATAAAACGAGAAACACACATGCAAGAGTCACCGGTATACATACGGTCTGGAATTTTTAAAAGTAAGCGAGAGTCCCAAGACAGAGATTGGTAGTTTGACCTCACCTACCTGAGCCTACAAAATCAATTTACATTTACATTTATGTCTTTGTTACAGTGACTTGTCTCTTTCTCTCCGCCCAAGGAGGAACTTACATGGGGATCACTATGGCTATGTTTTCTGGGAGTCTCTGAAGGAAGGATCACACAGAATGCCAAATGTTCTGATCCCAGAGGCTCAGAGACTGGAGTGGCCCTAGTTCCACAGGTGAGAGCTAGTTTTATGTCCCACGTCTACTATTCTTTGTCCTCTAGACCTTAATGCACTTCTTTTGTATGGAGTTTCACAAAGATGCTAGAAATTCTTTCCGCTTCTAGGCTGAACTACACACAGATTTTCTTAAAACTGGGTTCTTCCATTGTGTGAAACTGCATAAAAGGGCAGAGTTTTTAACTTGTGCCACTTCCATCCTAGTGACCCACATTCAGTCCAGGACTCTGGATCAACCAAAGAACCAAATCTTTTCTTCCAGTTTCCTCATTTCTCCCTCAGTCCCCACCCCATCAAAAAAAATTCCTCTTTTCTTTCCAGTTATGAATCAAGTATCTGTTCTTATCAGTTACTGCACATGGATTCAGGGTGCTGTGGATTAGTGAGGGGGAAGAAAGAGTCTGATATTAATAGCTTGTTGTTCCAAGGTAGCCAGCCTTGCAGGTGATCCCCAGTGATCCTGGCTTCCTGTAGCTCCTGCCCCCTAATTGTATCAGCGTTGATCTGTGTGACCAATGTCATATGGCAAAAGTGGTGGGATGCCAGTTCTAAGATTACATTATTAAAAAAGGTGGCTTTCATCTTAGGTGCTAAAGGTTGAGATGAGTGAGCAATAAAGGTATGAAAATGATTCATGCAGTTTGTCTTTTGAATAGTTTGTTAGTTGTAATTTGGAGGAGAATTGAGTTTGGGGAAAATTTATAATAGGGTGGAATAAAAGACATATCATAAATATTATTTTTATTTTTAAAATGTTATATTATTTGTGTTGTGTTGGGATTAAACTACACATGATACTTTATTTTGCTTCTGAGTGCAGCAACAAAGTATTCCTACCCCAAAACACACATAGGTGTAAACTATGTATGTTACCTAGGTATGAATGTTTGTATGTATTAGTGAGGTCCAAATCAACAAGACTTCAAGATATTAAGTATAGTATCCTCAATACAACTTTCAATTTTCACTATAACTAAGTCTTCATTGCAGTCTCACTGTTTTTAAGGAATGAAATAGTAAATACTATTTGTGAAAATATTTAGATCTTTCATTTGAAAGAAGTACTGCTCAGATATTTTGTAGAATATCCTCCGAACTGGGCATGTATGATGTTTTTCTCACGATTAGACTGGGGTTGTAGGTTTCGGGGAGAAAGACCACATGAGTAAAATAGCATTCTCATCACCCCCTACCAAGGGTATATGCTATTATCAAGACATAACTGATGATATTAACTTTAATCATTCATTTTTGAGGAATTTATATTTGTTCAAACCTTGAGGCTATGCACACCAATACTCATTTACTCATGGGAATACCAGAGCGTGGAAACTGGAACAATTTAGCTGGAGCTCTTGACCCACAGTCAGGACTGTCTGGAAGGTGCTTAGGCATGCAGGGAGGGAGAAGCCATCTGACTAATTGTGTGACCACAGAGAAGATGCTGCTGCGGTGGTGAGCCTGCTACCCTACCCTGGGGCAGAGCGAGGGAGGGAGCAATGCCCCGGCCTCTCCCCTCTCCCACACTCCAGTCATTCTCCAGTGTCTCCCACTGGCTAATCTAACTGGAAACCAGTGGACAAGAGAGTCAGGGTGATCCAGTGTCCCTGGTTGGCAGGGCAGAGCTAGGAAAGGACAGAATATAAGTCTGAGCCTCAAGCAGGCAAGTGATGGATACTGCATGTAAAGGGATGTGGGTGCACCAGAAAATAAGAATGATGATGGAGCCAGAGGGAAAGACCCATTTCTGCCGGAGTGAGAGCGCAGCCTGATAAAGACCAACAGAGGACACCCTCTTTGCTGATGAATGAAAGTTGATTTGAAAGAGAGCAAAGTTGACTATAGCTACAGCTGTTACTAAATTTTAAGTAGTTTGCTTGTCTTGCAGAATCAAAAACTCAAATATTCAGACTTGGAAGGAGATTGTAAAGTCTGCGATTGTAATTTATGTATGAAGAAGTGTGTGGAAGTTACAATATGGAAAGTAGTAATGAATTGAATGAAGATTTGTAAATATTCAAAAGAAAATGGCTTTAGGAAGTGACCTCTAATTTCTGGTTCTGTGGCCTGGTGTTGAGTGTGAGCTCACTTTCAAGAGAAGTTCTACAATCAAACCTGAAACTTTTGTTTCTGTACTTGGAAAATAGAGATTATGTAACCTTTATGTAGCTCATTGGCATTGAGAAATTACAGGTGCACTTCAAATAAGAAGTAACATAAGACCAAACTCACTGCTAATGCCAGACCTCAGACTATGGACCATATGACTAGCTCTAAAACTATTACATAACCTTAAATATGAAATCATGTTAATCTCTATAAATAAATACCAACTTCATTCACCTTGAATTCAACTAAGCTATCTTTGGCTACTAGTACCTAAGGGAAAATGTGGCCTTTTTCTTTAGTTATTTCTTTTAAATTTGATTTTAAGTCATGAGACATATGGCTCCAATTATCTAAATACAGAAGATATGCACATCAATGATCCTTTTTTCTGACCATATATTTTTATGTGATCATTGAGTGAATCTGGCTTATACATGATTCTAATAAATTGCTGCTTGCAATTCATTGTGTTTTTTACATCTATAAAGAGGTGAATTGCTCATATAATTATAATCATAATCTCAGATCCCATGAAAGAGTACTACCTTGCCCAAAAAGTGCCAAACACTCTGCAGTCAACTTTACACAATTATCCGTTAAAAATAGAGATGGGACCTGTCACACCTTAAATAATTGTTATCCTTCCTTACCTGAGACGTGAAAGTCTCAGTTAAACATTTCTGAGAAAAATAATGAGAGTTAAGAGATGCACACAGATTAGAAGGGAAGAGAAATATACCTGGAAAAAGAAAAGGGGCTATCCTTTGTAAGTAAAAGGGCAAAGAACTTCAAATCCTTCCATTTGGCTTAAGGCTGGTTTTGAATATGTTTCTAGGGAACATTATTATATGATTTCTAACACTGAATTGCCTTAACATCCTACAGTAACAATTGAAATTTAAAAATAGTTATTTTCTTAATTGCTGGTACCAGAATTCTCTTAGGAGAGAATTGTCTTTATTAGAAAAATTCCTCAATCAGTGCCTGCGGTAGGAGAAAGTCCATGGACCTGGGCATGTATGAGTCTCAGGCTTCTGAGGGAGATTTTTTTCTGCCTGGAAAAGGAATGTTTGGTGCTGCCAGAGCCATACAGAAAGGAGGAAGTGTGAGGTAGAGATAGATACAAAGGCTTTACGGTCTGTGAAGTAATTGCTGTGATTGACCTTCAACTCTCCAGTAAGAGCTGCTAAACTCATGACCTTTAGATCTATATCTTTAGTGGAAACCAGTGTTGGGACTTTCATGTCTCAAGAGACATTGTTATATATAGAAATACTATATCCACTTGCCAGGGTCCAGAAGCCAGAGGAGCCCATGAGCATGGATTTCGTGAGAGAAATTACAAAAGTCTTGATGAACGCTCTGAATTTGTAGCAGCCGGAGATCTGTTGAAAGAGCAGGGGTCTTGAGCTAAACTGACTTGGCTCAGGGTTGCAGGGAGGACCATGGAGGCCACTTGGGTTTCACTGCTTATTTGTCATACTGTCTTGGCCACTTCTTCTACACACTTCTCCTGGAAGAAAGACAAGGGAAATGAAGTAAATAAAAGTACAGTTTATGTTTGAATCAAAATGAGCTAAGGTGGCAAGGAGTAATGTTGGCAGTTGAGGACAGAAAATCACTAATATGAGTCAAAGGTTGGTGAGGTCACTGGCTCTCTTCAGAATTCAAGTGTGCCAAACTTAATTCTCTGCTTCTCAGGCCTTTTACATTTTTTCCACATGCCTCTTTTCCATCAGAAATCACTGACTTGCTATTTGATTATCTAGGGATTTTGAAATTAATAATAATCATATCAACAGAAATAGTATATTTTATACAGATGGCTCTTTGCAATTTGCAAATCATTTTAAAATCATCTCAGTTGATCCTTCTAGTTACCTTTAAGATACATAGGACTCAATTATTATTGTCATTCACAGATAAAGAACATAAATTTCAGAGAGGCCAAGTACTTTCAGTCACAATTAGTAAAAGGTGAACTTAATTTTTTTAACAGCTTTATTGAGGCATAATTGACATATAATAAACTATACATGTGTAGTGTCTACAATTTGATGAATTTTGACCCATGTGTACATCAGTGAAACAATCAGCTTGATAAGGGTAGTGAACATATGCATTGCTCCCCAAACTTTCCTTGTTTCCCTTCATAATCCTCCCCACTGCACCCTCTTAAACCACCCCAACACCCATCTACAGGTAACCACTGATTACTTCCTGTACCACCCCATCACCCATCTGCAGGTAACCACTGATATGATTTCTGTAATTGTATATTAGTTCACATTTCCCAAAATTTTCTATAAAAAGAAGAAGAAAAATAGAACAGACCAATTACTGGTAATGAGATTCAATCAGTAATGAAAAATCTCCTTACAGTTGATGGAGAATTCTTCATTGCTGAATTCTACCAAACATTAAAAAAACTAGTACCAGTGCTTGGCAAACTTTACCAGAAAATTAAAAAGGAGAGAATTCTTCCAGACTCATATGAGGCCAGCAACACCCTGCTATCAAAAATAGAAAAGAGTGCACACATACACACACAAATAAAATGACAGGCCAATATCCCTGATGAACACAAAAATTCTCAACAAAAGACTAGGAAATTAAATCCAGTAGTACATTAAAAATGTCCTTCACGGCTGGGCCCAGTGGCTGGCTCATGCCTGTAATCCCAGTACTTTGGGAGGCCAAGGTGGGCAGATCAGGTGAGGTCAGGAGTTTAAGACCAGCCTGGTCAACATGGTGAAACCCTGTCTCTATCAATCAAAAGTACAAAGATTAGCCAGGTATGGTGGCATGTACCTGCACTCCCAGCTACTGGGGAGGCTGAGCAGGAGAATCACCTGAACTTTGGAAGTAGGGGTTGCAGTGAGACGAGATAGCACCACTGCACTCCAGCCTGGGCAACAGAGTGAGACTCCGTTGAGCATCTTTTCATGTGTTTCTCCACCATCCACATACCTTTTTTGTTGAAATATCTGTTGAAATCCTTTGCCTATGTTTAAACTAGGGTTTTCCCCATGTTATTATTGAGTTGTCTGAGTTCTTTATATATTCTATATACAAGTTATTTGATGGGGATGTTTTGAAAATATTTTTTCCAGTCTGTGGCTTGCATTTCTCTACAATGATTTTTTTAAGACACAAAAGTTTTTAAGTCCTATTTATCGATTTATTTCTTTATGGATCATGCTTTTCATATTGTATCTAAGAAAGCTCTGCTTAAGGTAGCAGTATTTTTTCTTCATTTTCTTCTTGAAGTTTATAGTTTTAGGTATTACATTTTGGTCTATGGTCTATTTTTTAGTTAATTTTTATATGGTGTGAGGTATGGACTGATGTACATTTTTGTTTGTATATGAATTTCAATTCATTCCAGTACCATTTCTTGAAAAAAACAATCCTTTCTCCACCGAATTGCCTTTGCAACACCCTGCTGGCTTAGCAGCTCTCAGGCCCAGAGTGGGAAATAAAAGCTTACAAATCTGTGACTTGAGATTCTTGGGTTGAAGGATGCATGGCTTGTCTATGACTTCCCCATTTCTAATAAGAAGTGCCATGACTCAAAGGGTTTCCTTACTCTAAGATCAAGAATCTCCCATCAACGCTTACTGTAGTCATCAACTTTAAGGCATAAGTTTCCAAAGCACTTGTGAGTAACTGCGCTAATTAAAGTGTCTATTTCCTCCTAAGAACATGCCAAACTTTCATCTGTCAGTCAGGCAGATCCAGGAGACATTATGCCCTCAGCTGAGGAAGACCTATTATTATATATGAAAAGGATTCATTGAGAACATCACTGTCAGAGAAGTCAAAGGAGAGTATATAAATGGGAGAATGTAACGTGTGATCTGATCCAAAGCAATTAATATAATTTTCTGTTTAAGTTAAAATTGCTGATATGACAGTGGGGCAGGGTGTGATTCATGAGGAGTTGATTTAGATCCTAAGAGAAAAAAGGAAATTAATCTAGAAGAGAATATGATTTAAAAACATTTTGTGGTACATGTCCTTATCATTGTTAATTATTATTAATATAACAATGTTAATTATAATTTGGTAATAGAGTCATCATTAATTGGCTGAGGAGGCTAGGATCCATTATATATCAACTTTTGATTTGAAAGGAGGTTATTGGCTGAGACCTTGGTTATTGGTCATTCATTATTTCCCTCTTGGAATAGAAGAATGGCTCATTTTAGTTTAACCTCCATAATCAGAAAAACTTTGTTTCATTGCTTCTACAGTGAACAAGAAGTAATGTGTTCTCAGTGTTTTATGACAGTGTTGTTTCTCTGTCTCTAAGAGGAGAAAGACTTTCTCTTTTTAAAACCAGAAATATAGCCTGCCTGAAATAACTTGGAAACCTCCTCATTGTGAAGTCATCAAATTCACAGGGACATCAAAAAAAAAAACCACAGATATCTGTTCCCTAGTTATATCTTCTTCTTTATCTCTTGGAACATGTGTAGCTGCACTTCCTATCAGAAGGAACCATTTGTAATCATGAGCAAAAGCTGATTCAACATTTTATTGAAGGTATTTAAATATTCTTCATTTGAAGGATGCTTATGTGCTTCTACGGGCAGAGGCCAATCGAATGTTTCTTAACGTCCCCGGAGCCTACCATATTGCTGGACCAGGTCTAGATGCTTGCTCAACATGTACTGAAAATGGAGGCCAATATCACAGAAATATCCAATTCCCCTCAAACCTGGGGGTTTAGTTCTCCTTCACTCTGCCCCATCCCCAACCAAATATCCACACTTTCCATTCCTCCATCCTTTTCAGTAGGTATATTTTAATTTTGATTATATCAATTTAATATTTCTACTATGATTATTACATAAACACCCTTTGTAACCACACCCACTTCCTCCTGCTCCTCCTACCTCTTCGTCCTCATCCTCGGCAACCACCAGCCTGTTCTCCGTTTCTAACATTTTGTCATTTCAACACCATTATATCAATATGGAATTATGTAATAGGTAAACTCTGGGGCACATTGTTTTTTCACTCAGTATAATTACTTGGAGATTCATCCAAGCTGTTGCTGCATGTATCAATAGTTTGTTCCTTTTTGTTGCTTAGTGAGATACCATGGTATGTATGTACCATAGTTTGCTTAACCATTTCCTTACTGAGGAACATTGGGAATGCTTTCAGTTTTGGGCTTGCATGAATGAAACTGCTTTGAACATTCAGGTACAGGTTTTTGTATGAACATAATTGTCCTTTCTCTGGGAGAAATGCCCAAGAGTACAATTACTAGGTCATGTCATAATTGCATGTGCAGCGCCACAAGAAACTCTTTTCCATGGTGGTTGTAACATTTTCCATTCTCGCCAGCAATGTATAAGGGTTCTAATTTCTCCACATTCTTACAGACACTTGTTAGTCCTCCACCATGATGCTTTTTTAAACTTTATTTAAGCATCCCAGTTGATGGGAAATTGTATCTCATTATGGCTTCGATTTGCATTTCTCTAATGACTATTGATGTTGAACACCATTTTTCACATTCCTCTTGGCCATTCATATGTCATCTTTGAAGAAATGTCTATTCAGATCATTTGCCCATTTTTAAGTGGGTTATTTATCTTTTTATTACTGAGTTGTAGGAGTTCTTTATGTATTCTATATACAAGTGTCTTAACAGATATGTGATTCTCAAATATTTTCAGTGGACTGAATTTTCACTTTCTTGATTGTGCCCCTTGAAATACAAAAGTTTTTATTTTGAGGCAATTCAATTTATTTATTTTTTCCTGTGGTTGCTTATGTTTTTGCTGTCATATTTAAGAAAGTGTTACCTAATTCAAGTCAAGAAAATTTACACCTGTGATATTTTTTTCTAAAGGGTGTTACAGCTTTGACACTTACATCTAGATCTTTTTCATCTATTTTGAATTAATTCTTGCATATGGTATAAGGTAAGAGTCCAAATTCATTCTTTCAAATGTAGAGTTTCATTTAGCCCAGCACCATTTTCCCAGACTATTCTTTCTCCAGTAGATGATCTTGGTACCCTTGTTGAAAATCAATTGACAATAGATACACTGATTCTCAATTATATATACACAAATATATATGTGTGCATGTGTGTGTATGTTGATTACTGTAGCTTTGTAATAAGTTTTGAAATCAGAAATTGTGAGTCCCCCAACTTTGTTCTTCTTATGTTTTGAGTATTTGGTTTCCCTTGTACTTTCTTATAAAATTTAGGCTTAATTTTTGTGTTCACTGTATTAACTTTTACTTAATTCATCTTTTCAATATAGTTCCCTTACCCTCAACTATGCTTGAGATGCTGTTTACTCTCCAGAGGATAAGTCCCCAGTTTTCTCCTGGATAGGAGAAGAGTAATTTCTGGTTGCATGGAATCTGAAATAGTCTCTAGGTATCTAATGACTTCTACTACTGTTTAAAAAATGCATATTTTTCGCTTTTTTTTGGAAGAAAAAAGGAAGAAAAAAATGTTAGAAAACATTTTACATTTTTATAGAGCTTGATGCTTTGCCTCTGATTGCTTTCCTTTTCTGCTTTGTCATTAAACATTTTTCCCTAACTGCTTCTTAACTCAGCTCTCAGTCTTTATATATTTAATGTCTCCCTTACAACCATTTTCTTAAGTTCCTGATACAATTAATTTCTGAGGCTTTTACAAGATCTCTAATAGAATGGAAAGCAAGTTGCTTATTGGTTCTTTCCATTGCTGACTTAGAGCTCAGCTTCCTTGGATCTTCTAAGTCCGTGGCTACATGTCCATCTGTTTTCCAATGTTCAGACTAACGTTATTCCTGTTTCCTTTCATCTTGCCTTTGACTTTGTGGGTTCAATCCTTTAAAAAGCCCCTTTACTGTCATATTAGACTTTTAGCAAAGAGTGAATTCAAATGTAGTGTTCAATCTGCCGTTGCCATTTTTTACTGGAAGTCTCTTTATCAAAAGTGTCTTTGTATAATGTACTGAGAGTTAGTTTCAATGTGATTCAATTATTTCACTATGTAACTTTAAAAGCTACTATTCTATTGTGGGAATATATGATCATTTATTTAATAACTTTATTTTGGTTCATTTCCAATTTTTTAGCTCTGGAAGCAATGCTGTAATGAACATCTGTGTAGAAATTTTGTATAATTCCTTAAGTATGTCCCTAGAATAAATTTCTAGAATTGATCTTATTCAATCAAAAGAAACATACATATATTAAGACTTCTAATATTCATTGATAAATCACCCAGCAGAGGTTTTATTAATGTCATGACTACCAGTTGCATATGAAAGTGTTCTTTTCCCAATACACTCATCAATGTTGATCATTTAAAAAAATTCCTTATGCCTTTATTTTTCACTTTCAAGCCAGAATTAGACTCAACACAATGGGTTTTATGATAAAATTTTTAGGCGGAATGGCTTAAAATCCATTATCCTAAAGCTGGGGACATTATATTTGGCAGAAGTCTCTACAGTTTAATCAATTCATATTAAAAATAAATAAAACCCTAAAATATAGCAAATCATTTGGTTTGGCTGTTAAGAAGCATATTTTCTTGTTAATTCTTTCCAGAATTTCAACAGGAAATTTTCTCACTCAAGTAGATAGTTATTGAAGGAAAAGTAAGGATTATTTTCTACGGTGTTGGCAGAGAGTTTATGAATCCCACTTGGATAATCTTGTGGGCTACTCACTGTAGAACAGAGTTTTGAGAATTTGATCAATTATTTCTTCATGGCTGGAACAGACCTAAGCCTCTTTTTAAATGATTTATTTATTTATTTTTTATTTTTAGAGACTGGGTCTCGCTCTGTCACCCAGGCTGGAGTGGAGTAGTGCGAGCATAGATTACTGCAGCCTTGAAGTCCTGGGCTCAAGTTATCCTCCAACCTAAACTAGCCCAGTAGCTAGGATTGCAGGCACATACTGTCATGCCTGGCTAACTTTTTTCTTTTTGCAGAGATGAGGTTTCACTATGTTGCTCAGTCTGGTCTCCAGCTCTTGGCCTCAAGTGATCCTCCCACCTCAGCCTCTCAAAGCCCTGGGATTATAGATGTGAGCCACTGCACATGGTCAGGACGATTCTTCTGTACTATGTTTGTTAACTTGGGAGGAATATCTTGGTCTTGCCTGCAGTGATTTCTTTGGCCATTTCAGTGATGATCTAAAAAGGATGCATATTCAAGAGGGAGTCATAGTCAGCTGCCCCATTTTTAATCAAGTAATGTCCGTCAGCCTTATCTGTGTATCCTGTCTTTAAACAGCATGCATCTGTTCTTAACATTAGTAACTGTGCCAAGTCAACTCTTCCCTGTTCACATTAGCTAAAATTTTAGAAACCAGTAGAAACTATGAAAGATTGTTTGAAGAGTAAGCAATTCATCCACCCTCATGAACTGTGATTTTCAAATAACTTTGAACCCTTTCTTTACATGAAATTTTAAAGTCTTATTTGCTTGACTTCCCCTTATTTCTGATAAGGTGAGCAATTTCCATCAGAGAGGTGCCAAGAACAATTTGCTGGCCCCCTGAAAGAAAGGCATGTAATTGATTGTCTCCCTTTTATGACTGCCAAAGTGGAGCCAAATTTTGTAACTGCACGTCTGCATCCCAACTTTCCTTCTAGTGTAATCCATGTATTTACTTTTTCTATAGTGATGGTTAATTTGTATTCATATTTTTCTCTTTTTAAAAGTATATTTTGTCAGCTCATAACTCATTGTAGAATAGGTTGAAAACAGGAAAAAAATTTGAAAAATGGCATGGTCAATGGGGAACCAGTGAAGATTTCTAAAAAAATTATTAATTGATAATATCTCTACTTTAGAAAGATAATACAGGTATCTCTGTGAAAATGGCTTAGGAGGAGAACACGCTGGAGACAGAATGGCAGATTAAGGATATTAGTAAAGCCACTGGCTTCCAGGAGCTCACAGCCAAGAAGAAAAACGCAACTTCACATATCAGACAGGATGCAGTCAGGAAGCCAAAAACCATTCTAAATATTTCTAACAGAGGGGATTCAATGAAGAAAGTGATTTATATGGATGTTAGAAGAGCTGGGAAGCCAAACATGAAGGGGTAAGGCAACCTACGATTTAGCAACAATAGGAAAGACTGTCACTACTACAAAGGGAGAGACACAGGAAGGAGGTGATGTGACAGAACCCACAATTGCAGCAGTTTATTGGAGCTGCATCCATGGTGAGGGCTGTCTGAAAGCTGCTTAACCATGCAGGAGAGAGAAGCCATCTAACTATTTGTATGACCACAGAGAAGATACAGCTGTTGTGGTGGGCTTGCCACCCTTCCTTGGGGCAGAGGGAACAATGCCCTGGCCTCTCCCCTGGCCCACACTCCAGTCATTCTCCAGTGTCTCCCACTGGCTGAACCTACCTGGAAACCAGTGGACAAGGGAGTGGGGGTGATGCAGTGTCCCTGCTGGGCAGGGTAGAGCTGGGGAAGGACAGGGTATCAGTCCGAGCTTCAAGCAGCGAGTGATAGATGCTGCATGTAGAGGGATGTGGGTGTGCCAGAGAATAAGGGTGAGCAATTGATGATGGAGCTAGAGGGAAAGACCTACTTCTGTGGGGTGAGAGTGCAGCTGACAAAGATCCACAGAGGACAACCTATTTGTTGATGAATGAGGGCTGATTTGGGAACAAAGAGAGCAAAGTCAATTATTACTATTCCTGCCACTAAATTTTAAGAAAGTTGGTTATCTAACCAGGATTTTAAACAAGACTGGGTGTTTAAATCAAATTTTAAAAGAGACTTTTAGTCTCTAATAAATTTATGCATGAAGAAAAACATATGGAAGTTGATTTATTTAACATAGAGATTTGTAAATATTCAAAAGAAAAATGATTTTTGGAAGCAACTTTGAAGGACTCCAAAGAGAGGGACCATGAGCTATACTGCACCGGACTCACCACAATCTCAAGAAAAGTTGAATTGGTATCCATGTAGTTTGCAAAGCCATTGAACAATTCGAGGTGCATATTTAATGCCCAGTGTTCCCACAAATAACATGAAATGAAATCAATTGCTAACAACAGACCTAGACTATAGACCATGATTTTATTCATGACTTAGTCATACTTATCCCCATACTTAAATACCAAATTTCTTCTTGAATTTGACAAAGTTGTCTTTGGCTGCTGATGTATGCTTCTTTTGCTTCTTTGTTTAGGTGTATTTTTTGTTTGATTTTTAGTACTGAAATATAGCTAACCCATTTTCTAAATATAGAGAGCATGAAAAAATTTATTCTTTTCTTGACCATTTGTGCCAAGTGAACTCATTGTATACATGACTTCCTTGAAGACCTGACTATAATTTTTTATGTTTCTCTGCCTATAAAGAGAATAATTGCACTGATTTTTAGATCTTAATGTATATTGTGTTCTTTTCTTTTTCACATATTTTTCCCTCCATGACCCTAGCCTATACAAAAGCTCAACATTTTATTTTGCAGAACAGATCTTCTAGGATGCTTAAGGATTCCATTTATCTCTGGGTTTTTAACATTAAATATTTAAACCCAATTTATAAGATTTTTAGGCAACCGGTCTGGGCAAAGCTAATACCGTCATCCTGATATAACATTTACAATTCTAAAAGTTTCAGATCTGATTGAACATAAGGGTGTGGCAGAAGACTCAATTGGTGAGGCTTATTCTAGCTCTACTCTGGGTTAATAACCAGAGAAAACCACTCAGTTAAAAATGTCATTATGTACAGATCAAAGCCTTTTATATCTGGAAGAATTCTTCAAGTTTATATGGTCTAATTAGTGGGGTGCTACTGTTTTCTCATATGTTTGCCAGAAAATATGACTTCTTTGTCTGATATGTTTTTTATTGACACAGCTGCAGCAGCATTTTAGAGTGTCATCCATCTCTCTTGTTTTCTTGTCACACTTTACACAAAATGTCCTGGAATATAGCCTGCTTTGGTGCATTAACCACTCTAAGAATGACTACTTTTCTGTATCTAAAAAATCACATTTGAAATACAATTATGACGTTCTAAGCCTTATACAGTCTTTTGTCTGGAAGCCAGAAAAAATAACTTTTTATAGTATTTGAATTCTGAATGTCAGCTGGTATGAATTCATAATTTTTCGTTTGGGAATTTGATCAGTATGAATTATAGGGGTGGTAGTGGGATAGAAAGAGTCTAAAATCTCATCAAGCTACTTAGATCTCTATCAGATGGCTTTGATTCACTGCAGAGGCTAAGCCGGGCCAGCTGCTCAACCTTCCCCGGTGATCAGCAACAGAACTGTTTAAGTAGTAGTCACTGCCTTAATAGACTAGTTTTGTGCCTTTCTGTCTCTCTCAATATTTCTGTCTCCATGTTTCTCTTCTTTCTTTTCTGATGGGGGTTGTGTATAAGTTCAGGCTGATACTGACTTTTAATATGGATTTTAAATTTCATAGACCTTCTAAAAAGAAGGTTTTTTGTTTGTTTTGAGACAGGGTCTCGCTCTGTTGCCCAAGTGGAGTACAGTGGCATAATTGTAAGTCACTGCAGGCTTGACCTCCTGGCAATACTTCCTCCTCAGCCTCCTGAGTAGCTGAGACCACAGGCACATGCCACCATGCCTATTTTTATTATTATTTTTTTTGTAGAGACAAGCCTCCCTGTGTTGCCCAGGCAGGTCTTGAACCCCTGGGCTTAAATGATTCTCCCTCCACAGCCTTCCAAAGTACTGGGATTATAAGCATGAGCCTCTGTTTCTGGTTCTAAAAATAATTTTGACATGACGACCATTGTGCTATTCTTTGCTAGATACAAGCAAACAGTTTACAGACATGAAAGTGTTAACACAGCTTTCAAAACAACCTAATTTTATAACCCAATCTAGCTTCAGCTCCTCAGAAATTAAGCTCTCTGATAATATTTCTGATACAAGAATTCAATTAGTATATCTGGATCTGATTGACAAGATAGTGGGGCAGTTGTATGAGACAGATACTATTATCATCTCCTCATTTTATAGAAGAAAAAAATGAGGTTTTGAGAAAAATATTTGCCCATGATAGTCACAGAGAATATCTCACAAGGTCACCCAGATTTTCACAGAAATGGTAAGTGAGGGAATGGTCTAAACTCAGTTCTACTGACTCCGAAGCCTAGGAACTTAAATGGCTATTCTGTGAGCCTCCTATAAGTGAGGGAGTTAGACCATATTTTAGGAAACTGAACTCCCTCCTAGCAAATTTCAAGTATAAAGCTGAAGAAAAAAAGGAAATAGAATATTCCTCATGTAGCCATCTCTCTCTTCTTTTTGGGGGACAAGAATTGTTCCAGCTTTATGATCGTGCCCATTCTTTTAGGGACCCAGAGTTACATGTGTCTCTTCACTTTCACCCTACTCCCTTCTTAAAGCACGGCACGATGGGCTCTTCTGTTTCAGACTAGCTATGTTTTCATTCCCCACCCTTTTTTTGTACCTGTCCTTTATCTTTTGTGGTTACAACTCTGCTCTTGATCATCCTATTGGACTTTTAACATCTTGATGGAAAGAAGAAAGTTTGCAACAAGTGAAATTAGAGGTAACATCCATCCACTCATACTGAAATATTTTGTTTACCTTCATGTAGTGTTTTTTGAGGACTGTGATCATATATTCTCACATTATATCGCAGTTACAAAAGGAAAGAACAACAACAAAACAATCATAGCCGCAGGAGTTTGAGTTTCGTGTCCCAGAACATTAGTTTTCTGTTTCTGGCATAGTTGAACACAGAAGTGAAATCTGGGAAGAATGAGAGGGAACTCAAATGAGTCTTTCATGTAGGACCTGCTTTTTCTCAGGCATCTTGCTGTAGTGCCGATGAAGAACATGAGCTTTTAAAAAATTTTCTTAGCTTTTAATTTTGTTTTAGAAGTAACAATGTCTTGGTTTTGAAAATTCAATAATATAAAAGGGTTATAATAAAAGTTAACTGTCTCTCGCTATCCTTCAGCCCCCGTCATTCTTTGATAGTTATCTCCATGTCTCTAAATAATATGCTTCTACTGCCATTTCTTGACTTGTACATTTTGAAATTGATTAACTTCCTGCTATGATGGTGTCAAAAATAAAATCAGATCAAGTTAGAAGAATTTTTAAAGTTTATTGTTATACAAAAAGAGAAAGTACAGATCATGATCAGGGAGACTTCAATCCAAGTGGTAGGAAGATGGCCTTACAGCAGTTACAGCTCAGTTTATGGAGCATAAAGGAGGAAGTATCTTGACCTTTTTTGTGATTGGCTGTTATGCATTAACATTCTTTTTAACGCAAGTGGAGCTGTTTAAGCTGATTTTTCTATAGTTGATTGGTTTAATTTCACTGAATCATGCTGACAAGGACATAAAACTTATGTTTTGTGTTTCATTTATGATCAGAGCTAGCATTTGGGGAAAATTAGGACGACTTCAGTTTTGGCGGTGTGGTTATTGGGCTGTTGGCCTTGAATTATGTCTAAACTATGGCCTTCACTTTCTTTTTCTTTTCCTTTTTTTTTCTTTGAGACAGAGTCTCGCTCTGTCACCAGGGCTGGGGTGCAGTGGCACGATCTTGGCTCACTGCAACCTCCACCTCCCGGGTTCAAGTTATTCTCCTGCCTCAGCCTCCCAAGTAGTTGAGATTATAGGTACCCACCACTATGCCCAGCTAATATTTTGTATTTTTAGTAGAGACGGGGTTTCACCATGTTGCCCAGGCTGGTCTCAAACTCCTGACCTCGTGATTCACCTGCCTCGGCCTCCCAAAGTGCTGGGATTACAGGCATGAGCCACCGCACCAAGCCCACTTTTCTTTTTCTATAACAACAGGAAGAATGTAGATCTCTGCTATTATGCTCTACCTTTCCAATAATAAAATCATCTTTGGTGATGTCAATTACGTTTACAGCATTAAGAACACATACATATTCATTATACAACCAAATCCTAACTGTAAGAATATTTCCTTCTTTATAGAGCATTCTACTCTTTTTGCTTTTTTCTACCTTAGCATTCTCACTTCTTTGGGATGTTCCAATCCTTACGTGCTCTGTGAGCTGGGGTCTTATAAGGTAATTTGGCTAATGCTTTAGGCTATTACCAGTTATCGTCTGTGTGCCCTGCTTTAATCGTTCAGGAACTTGTGGTTATTTCTCACCTGCTGAAGGCCCCTTTCTTACTGTCTTTGTTGGTTTATGGTATTTTGTTGCACTACTGAAGTTTAATTAGTTCTGCAAGGAGAGAAAATAAACACAAGTGGTTAATCTACATTCTTAATTTGGGAGTCTTAGGTTAGAATCAGGGGAGTAAGATTTTCAGAGGTGGGCTTTAGAAAGATCTCTCTGCTGTGTAGAGAAGATCCTGGAGTGTGTGAGTCTGGAAGGAGGGAGTCAGCCGGGATGGAAAGATGGGATCTTCTGCCTAACTGAGTGGCTTTGACATCAGGGGATGCAAAGTCATAGGCCTGTGACATACCCATTTGGCCTGTCACTGGCCTTGTAGCCATGGTTAAGTTACTTTATGTTTCTTAGCCCCAGTTTTCTTATCTGTAGTTCTACAATTCCCATAACTCATTTTTAGGATATATAAAAATACAAAAATCTAATTTAAAATAAGTGGTAAAGAAAGAAAAAGAATCATACGAAGTAAAAAGAGTCTAGTCTCTTTTATCCTGCCCACTCTCTTTGAATACATCTTTTTATATTTTCTCAGAGTAACAGCACAACTTAGCTTGGATACTTCTCAGCCAAAAGACTTCGTGTCTTCTAGAACTGGACTTCAAGTATTGGATTCACTATACTCTTGGCCCTGCTTTGGCAGCTAAGTTGAGTCTAAAGCTTACTTTAGGAAGAGGTTCCTTTCCTGGGAACATCTTGGGGTGAGGGGAGGAGTTCACATGAGAATAGAGAAGCTAATTTGCTTATACTAGGCTTAAACCTTTGGCATTACCATTAACCATGCCGTGAAAAGACATTGTTTTCCCAGGATGGGGGAAACAAGCAAGAGGACTTTGAGAGATGTCCAAATTCATCTTTAAAATGCATTCTATGACTAAGAAACATTTTATTCTTGGACTCAGTACAGAATTTCAAAACTCAAACTCAATGAGCCATAATAGGACTAATCATAAAATTCTTAACGGTAACAGCCTTTAATTATTGCAAGCTGTAGCAATGCCTTGTAATGCTAACACAGATGATATGCTACCACACTCTTTTTTCAAAGGGTAGAACTATTTCAAGTACCCTACAAAATAATTACACTTCAAAGTGCTCCCTAGGCTTGGGACCAAAAAAG
Source organism: Cacajao melanocephalus (assembly GCA_963573385.1). Classification (NCBI taxonomy): domain Eukaryota; kingdom Metazoa; phylum Chordata; class Mammalia; order Primates; family Pitheciidae; genus Cacajao; species Cacajao melanocephalus. The sequence goes on from CAUYLG010069904.1 coordinate 100,299, forward strand.
AAAAAAAGCAAATGGCAGAAAGTAAAACCATACAAAGACAGAAAGCTTTCACCTCTGTAGGATTTTATCTCAATTTATTGACATGATATAATTGTAGTTGGAATTATAACTGAACTCCATTATTTCAGATCTGAGGAACTAAAATTCATAGACTTATTCATGTTAAAACTGAGAGTAATTTGTTCAGAATATCCTGTTGAGAAGAAAATTGCCTTATGTCTTTGAGGGGTCGTAATGGTTTTCACAGTGTCTAAAATAAACCCATTGCAGGACATAAGAGATAATTGAAAACAAAAGCTGAATATATTAAGTGTGTTTGTATCAAGGTTAAAGTAATGGAATAAAGTATTCAGGTTAAGTGATGCTATTAACGCGGTGCCTTCACATGTGGTCTGTCTAACACATTAACACTTAATATGGCACTTATGCTTTTCATAGGAAACTTCTACTCTCACTGGTAATTTGAATATTTTTTGGAAGGTAGAAAATTTTTTCCACAACGAACGTTTTTCTCTAAAAAGCTTTTACCTGTAGGTTAATTAAGCAACTGTGGCATGATCACAGAAGACCAAAACTAACCTGAGGGATAAATCATGATGACTGCCAGGTCTGTGAATTTATTGTCTTATCCTGTAAAATGAAAACATATTTATAATATCAATGTCAGTAATACATAGGGTGATGAAAGCAACCGTATTGAACGCATGAATGGCATTAAGCCTGCATTTTTTCAAAACCTTGAGGGGAATTTTTTTTTTCCAGCTATTTAAAAAGAATATCCTTTCCCAGTCTCCATGTTCCACTTGTTTTGCATCCCATGTTTGTCCACTGCACTTTTTGGTCCTGTTCTTTCCTCTCATTATTCCTCTTTCCTCTTTGTTTCCTCCCTGTCTCCTGCTTTCCTTCCACATTTTACTTTTGCAGCTTTCTTGAATTACGTGCTTATTCAAAGTGTTGAAATCACAGAATCTTCAGCATTTATATAAAATCAAAGCCATGAGAAGACCATATTTCTACTTCAAATTTTTTAACCCTGCCCTGAGTTTATCTCTAGAGGTACCCATTAATATCACTGAATAAATTCATATTATTTGAATAAATCAATATTATTATTTGACTCTGCTACTCAGGTCTTCATTGTCGCCAATCCAAACTATATGCAGCCATGAAGGTTTTGGGGCATACAAATGGGATCAACTTCTGCTCAGAAATCTCTGTTGCTTCCCAGCAACCACAGCAATGCCATCACCCTTGGTGTGTTAGGCTCATCAATGTATGATCTCTGCCAGGGGTTCCAGTCTCTTCTATCTCCCTCCCTAACGACAGCATTCCCCTCCCAGACTTTGCTTCTGCTTTTCTCTCAGCTGCCTCCTTCTTTCTACCACTTATCCAATTCCTTAGCAGTCTTTAAATTTCAATCCAAATTTGACATTTCATAGTAAATATCCCTGATGCCTCCCTTCTCAGGCAGACTGAAGCATAATTTTTCCTGGGCTCCCACTTTAATTTGTAAGTATCCAGCTATTAGCATATATGTTAATTTCATCTATGTTTGCATGCCTTCCACACACAAGACACAAGATTCTAAATTCCTTGAAGGCAGACTATAATTCAGATTCCGGTCTTTCTGACTTCAAAGGCCACTATGTTTTGTGTCATATTGAATGTGAAAGGTTGATGTCAATGGAGAAGTTGAAGGTGCCACTGAGATCTCAATTTTAACTGATTTGGAAGATGGTGGTATCATGGATGGAGAGAGGAAGCTGAAGGGGTAGGTTATGAGTGGAAGCTGAAGGGGTAAGTTATGGGTGGTAACATTAAATACCCATAGTGGATGATCTGAATAAAAAGAGAAATTGGGTGAAGAATGGTTTGCTGAAAAAGGCCAACATTAAAAGCATGATGACTGGAGCTCAGAAGGGACAAAAGCAAGGATAGAAGTGAAAATAGACACCTTTTTAGGAGTTAACATGGTAAAATGCTTTAGTAAGTCCATTAAATTTCTGGACTGAAAATAGACCATTTTACATTCAGTTTGATAAGCAGAAAATCTTTCAAAGAAATTTCAAAATCTGGGGTGGGATAAATCAAATTGTAACAAATTCTAGAAGGAGGTGAAGCTGGAGAAGTATAGATTTGTATGTCATCTACGAAGTTTGAATTTGAAAGTGGGAAGGAAGAGAGGGTGTAATAGTTGCTGTAGGACCTATCTTAACTTGAATGAAGAAAGATGCAATATGTGAAGGAATTTTTAATGTACTTTTAGGTTTAAAGGAGGCAGCTGGTAGGGATGAAGGACTTGAAAGTACAGAAAAGGTGAAATATAATTGATGGGGCTAATATGTACAAGAGAAATATAAGGGACAGAATGTAGATGACAGATGGACAGCTTAGCCTGGGTGAATCGACTTTTCTCTAAATGGTTGGATGGATGGATGGATGGATGGATGGATGGGATATTGGCTGAAGAGTCAGTTACATGTGGCAAGGGACAGGGAGAGACTGGACAACTATAACTCATGATCTTGATTTTTCTTTTGTTAAATGAGACAAACCCTGTGAATTGAAAAGATATTATAAGTGTTTGCTTTCTCTCTCTCTCTTATTTGTCTTTTGGATTTTATGATACTGGGGTGGGCATCACCTGGTTTAGTCCAACTTATGAATCTATCATCAGTTGCAATTCATATTAATCTCAGGTGAGTGATAATATTCTGTTGCTCATTATGGAAAAGCAATTAAGCAGTACTAATTGACTGTACAGGCATTTACCTTTAATTTTGATATCTGAAGGTTTTTAAAAAATGCTTATGCAGGAAAATAATTTTTTCTTTTCTTGCTAGGATGGCTGGTTTGCGTATTTAATGCAATGAAAAGCAAGCAAGCTACCTAGTGGGTGGCTTTGCTTACTGGGTTGATTTAATTGCAGAGTGAAGTTGGAGATGTACATGCAATGCTTGGCAGAAACTGGGGATCCTTGAAAGATTAGTTTTGGTAAAAATAAAATGTTACACTGTTAGGACCAAAACACCCATGGCAGCGTAGGGGGCCTACCTGAGGGATAGAAAGTCAGCATCTTCATCTTCTTATCTCAAATCTTCAGACAGTATAACTTGGGGGTGGGCCATATTTTAATTCATCCATATTTTACGGGACACACACATTTAATTCTGTACGATTGCATGGGCATAGTTGTCAATATTCCCCCCAAATCTTCACTATGTTTAATTCATGAGATCTTTGTTTTTTGAGCTCAAATGCCTTCAACTATTAAATACAGTCTACTTTAAATATTTGTTAGGTTAATGAAAAGCTTTTGAGTATTTAATTTTTTAAAATGGATTTTTTTTTCTATATGAGTTGAAACTGTCAATCTAAAGAGGTCTTTGGGATTGACTTTTTTGGCAAAATAATAATTGCTACTAGTTATAGAGTCCCACATGCTAAAAGCTTGGCACACATTATCTTATTTATTTGAACAGCCACCATCTAATCTGATTATTTGTCAATTCGAATGTTGTGTGTTGACTCTTAAATTCCTCTGTAATAAGAGAATTGGCATTTTTTAAAAATTCTTCTTCTCAACCTATCACATGGTTAAGCCAGAAAAAGAAACTAAATAATTGCTATCTAAATAAAGCAATAATTGAAATGCAACAGTAATGTTTTTCTTCACAGGAACTGGTTTAGAAAGTGATTAATGCAGGGTAGTTTAAAAGTGCTAAATAGCCATTAATAAAATGTTTGTTGAATAAATTCATTTAACATTGTGAATTCTGCACATAAGACTTTTAAATGTTGCACATTGCCTATAATTATTGGGCTCATTTTTCATGCTGCTTATGAGATTCTGATTTCCTCAAGTTGTTTGACAGCCATAGTATAAATTCATAATTTTGTGTATTTTCTTTGAACAGAGGAGAATACAACCCATACAGTATTTGCTGAGTATACTTAATGTATATTCAGAGTTCTGGGATAGACCTCAGAAGGGAAGAAGCTGAGAGTATGGATCACCAAGGGTTGGGTAGGAAGGAGGCAAATCAGTATGTTATATTTCCTGCTGGTGGAGTTTGTACACTATTGCAGAAGAGTAAGGGATAATACAAATTACTATGATGCATTTAACAAATGCCAAGTAAAACTTATGAATGAAAGCACTGAAAAACACTACCATTTTTATATAATTCTATACTTAGAATTTAAAACTGATTTTATATTTTATTTCTAAGGGATCCAATGAAGTTTGAGGAAAAGTAGAAATATATCTCTTCCTCTATTTCCCTTCTTCTGCTCCCCAGAAGTACACTACAAAAAAAAAGTGCTATTTTCCAGGGTGAAATCTCTCTGGCCTATCAGTTCTAGAACTCCTATTCAAATCTACTCTCCTATTTTCTATTAAATCTGGAATTTGCTAAGTGTTTCACAAACTAAACAATGGGCCAATTAGCAATTAAGCATTAGTGACTCACTGCGGTAGCTCTTAGAGCTAATATATTTACAAATTTATGGGAACTATTCTAAATCAAAATATTGGCTATGATGGTAGTAATTACTGTCCGCAGGGTGAATCTATGGGGAAATATTTTGGAGCTAGATTAGGTTTTGAGTGTTTCATGTTAAAAACTCTTTATAGTCTTAGATTTCATCCTTCCTGCAAGACAGTTTCACAAAAGCTGGCAAAATGCTCAAGACTCCTAGATCAGATATAAAAGGTTATATGATTAAACCTTATAGTAATGCTCACAGAAGTAGCAGTAGCCAGAGTATCATCATTTTCTTTTGCCACTTCTTACAACCCAGTTCCCACAGGATGAAGCAAGAAGGACCTAGTGATGCCTGCACGCTGATAGGCTGTGCATCAGGAGAGGTATGTTGAGCTTAGAGAGTCCAAATCTTTTATAATGGTCTCAAGATAATCTGCCCAAACTTTGTCCCAGAGGGAGACATTCTCTTTATGATTCTGGATGTTAGGCAAACCTGCCCTTTGCTCTGCAGGAAGACACCATCTCTATCTTCCAAGCTGTTCACTATATAAACATCCTTGCAAGGTAGTTGTAACAGAAGGGAAATTAGTGCCTCTGAGTGGAAGACATGCAGAAATGCACAACACCCATGGAAAATTGTCTCCTGACACTGTGTTAGAAGTTATTATTCAGCAAGTATCTCCTATTACAAGCCAAGCCATGTTTTAGGTGCTCTAGAGTACGCTTAACAACATCCTCATTTATTTTCCTCAAATGATGCTATGAAAGAGATTGTATTATTTCTGTGTTACAGATGAGAGGCCTAAGGCTTAGAGAAATAAAGTTACCTGCTAAAATATAAACATTGAGTGTCATTGTTGGGATTTAAGACCCAGATTTTTCTGACCTCCCATGCCTATGCTTTTCATTACTGCCCTCTTCACTCCAAAGATCAACCTACCTTTCTATACAGAGGACCTTGGCAAGTATAAGAACCCCATTGGAACATAAATCTAACTTAAAGGACTTTCTGCAGAAGGTCATTATACATAGCAGTTCATTAAATGAATGAATAATACCCTTCTTTGTGTTTATGCTCTATTGACTAAATTCATTTAACAGTGGAGAGGGGATTAGTAAACAAAAAGAAAAAGAAAACAGGCTCAATTAGGCTCAGTTAAAGAACCTCTGACTTAAGTCTCCAATTTCCTTCATATTTTGTCAGTGTAGTTATCAGATAAATTCCATTATTGAATTTGATAATTTTTCTTTAAAAAATTTAATAGGGTACTTTTCCTTTAAAAATTTTTTAAAAGGGCACTTTCCTCCTTTTTTACTACAAAGTAAGTGGCTTTTCCTAATTCTCTGCAGTTTTTCTACTAGAGTTTGTCCTGAATATATGAGTGCCAAGTATAGAAATTTTTGCCTAGGGCATCAGATGCTGTTTTTTTAGAGAGGAAAAGTTCAATAATACGATCAAGTAAGACTGCTGATTCTGGCCAGAATTCTTCAAAAGAAAGGTAGCTCTCTAGTAAATAAATATTTCCTTTCTTTTGTTTTGTTTTGTTTGTTTGCTTGTTTGTTTTGAGACAGGGCTTCATTCCTGTTGCTTAAGCTGAAATGCAATGACACAATCTTGGCTCACTGCAACCTCTGCCTCTTGGGCTCAAGCGATTCTCCTGCCTCAGCCTCCCAAGTAGCTAGGATCACAGGCACACGCCACTGCATCTTGCTAATTGTTTTGTATTTACTTTGTAAAGATGGGGTTTCACCATGTTGTCCAAGCTGGTCTCAAATTCCTGAGCTCAAGTGATCTGCCTGCGTTGGCCTTCCGAAGTGTTGGGATTACAGGCATGAGCCACTGTGCTTGGCCTAGAGTAAATACTTTCTCATCCTCACTTGATTCAATATTTTGACTGTTTGGGACGGTTAATTGCCATCAGAAGTTGGTAGTATGGACAGTCTTGACTTACTAGCTACTAAAATGTGGTCTGTGTTATTGATCACCAGGGTGTGTTGAAAGTCACTTATGAACAGCTCTACTGTACCACTTCGTGTTGCACTGTTTGTGTGCATGTTTCTAGGCACCATTCCCAGAAGATGCTCTTTGTGGTTCTCTTCCTGTGGTATGACATTGAAGCTGCTCTTTTTGCCTCTAATGCTCTCCTTCCACATTATTTCACGATCTTCAAGTTTCATCCCATGAAGAGATGCCTGATCTTTCCCACAGATTGTAATGCTTTCCTCAGGTGAACTGCCTTAAATTTCAGTTTTCCTTTTCATGGATCATCTTGATTGTATAATATCTGTTTTATCCACACAGACATAATGTAAACTTCTTTTGCCAGTAATTGGTGTCTTACTTATCTTTGCATATTGTATAAATTACATTTGACATTTGATGTAGTTAGGCTTTGTGTTCCCATCCAAATCTCATCTTGAATTGTAATCCTCATAATCCCTATAATTCCCATGTGTCAAGAGAGACCAGGTAAAGGTAACTGAATCATAGGAGGCGGTTTCTCCCATGCTGTTCTCATGATAGTGAGTGAGTTCTCATGAGATCTGATGGTTTTATAAGGGGCTCTTCCCCCTTCACTCCTTCCTGCCACTTTGTGAAGAAGGTGTCTTGCTTCCTCTTCACTTTCCACCATTATTGTAAGTTTCCTGAGGCCTCCCTAGCAATGCTGAACTGTGAGACAATTAAATCTCTTTTCTTTGTCAATTACCTAGTCTCAGGCAGTTCTTTATAAAAGTATGAAAACAGACTCATACAACATCCCATATCTTTGAGGAGGCTCAAGGATACACTTCAGAGGAACTGGTAAAGAGGACAAATGGAATGCAATGTGAGGAAGGTCATTGCAAACATTTCCCCGGTATGATTGGGTCCCAGCTCGTTCTGCTGTATGTTACAGGGTATATGCTTCCACTTCCTGCCTGGCTGAGTGTGCCCATTCTGTTGGTGCTTTGCTTCCTACGTTAGATATTTCCTGCTGAGACGTTGAGGGAAGCGCCTTCCTGTGTCTTGGCTTACCTGAAACATTCTGGGTCTGCCCTAGCATTGCTTGTTCTGAAGTCTCACTATATGATATACAAGGAAAAAAATTCTGACCCCAGTATTGTCACCCTTTTGGTAAAAACAAACAAAATAATATTCTCTTACTAATTAGTAACAGTAATCAGTGTTGTGAGCAGATGGCTTTCCATCTTCCTACTTAAATCACAGTACAGGTTACACTTCAATTCTCCAGATGCCATGGTCTCTATGTGACATCAAATGAGTAAAAATTAAGTGGAATGTGTGTTTACATTGGCATAAATATAAGATTCCCATGATGTTCCTTTTCCTGCTGCTTGTTTACATGTATTCATATATTTATGTATATATAAATGTAGGTTTATATATATATATATATATCTGTGACATTACATATATACACATATGTGTGTAGATAGATACAGATATATATACAATACACCTGAATTCTACAATGTATATTTTATACATTAAAATATTTTTTGACACTAGTGTACTTCTTCTTACATTGATTTTTATGTTTAATGTAGTTTTTCTTCTTCTGCAAAGCTATATTGAAAAAAGCTGATGGATAGTGCATTTTACAATTGATAGCATCTAAGGAATAACTAAATATAATTTTTGTGAGGGAATGGCTAGTTGAAAGAAAGTCACCATAGTTTATAATGGGAATGAAGTCCTTTTACCAGAGTTAAGCACACAAATATGACTGCTCTGCCCTTAGATTTCTGAATAGAATGTGAGGCAGAGTCAAGTTTGGCTTCAGTATAGCATTTACACAAGATGGCAAGTATTCCTGGGGATGCTGTAGTTCCAACAACACAATCTTCTCCAGTCTAACATCACAGTAATCTTTGTTGGCATTAAAGCTATTTCATCTCTGGCAGAGTAACATTCAGTGGATGGATTAGGAGTCTTATCTTGCTAAAACCGGCAACATCAGGAATCGATAGATGAGTGACTTCTGCAAATGGTACCTGAGGGAGGAGTATACTTTTTTCTGAAGTTTCCAGGGATGATCCTGACACTGCAGATGGCACAAATGATGTGGTGGAAGAAGCTGATTTTTCTGAATTTTTTTTTCAAGCTCAGATTAGGTCCTAGCAGATGAACGATGTAGGTTCAGCTGTGTTTTTTGGTTGTTTTGTTTTAGGCAATGGAAGGAAAAAAACCAAAACATTTTGTTCCTTTTCTAGGTACAGAAATTGATATAGCATGTAAGCTTTACTGAAAACATCTGAATGAATCCTGTCAAACTGCTTGTAAATCCTAACTTTATTTTTCATAAACAGTTTTACTCACTTCTGATATAAATATATGTGTATATTTCATTCACATGGACAGAGATGAAATGTTTTCTTCTGGGGTAACATTCTTTTCTCTTTAAAAATGGTTACTTGCCAAGGAAGAACTTTTCTAGGCCTTGGTTTCCCCATATGAAAAATGGTGAAAATGGTAGTTCCCACATCAAAGGGTTATTATAGAGAATTAATTACATAATGTAATAAAGCACTTAGCTTCATACCTGACAAAGTAGGATTTCAGTAAATAACAAAGAAATAACAAGTAAATAATAGGTAATACACAAATAATAGATAAACAATAATTGTATGTAGACACTTTTCACACTCACACAGTTTTAGGTTTATTCACAATTTATATGTCTATTGTCAGTCAGCAGAATGTGCAGACATGCTCCGGTGAAAGCTGGGCTTTGCTTTTGTTTTCTAGTCTCTGCATCCCCACTCTTGTCAGACATCTTTCCAGATTCTGCCTGTAAGAAGCTTATTTCTTAGCGTCCAGAGATTACAGACATATCTATGTTTGGCTCTGTGGAGGGCTGGTACTGCAAGACAGGTCACCATAGTCAGAGCCTGGCTCACAACAACCACTTTCAACTTCCATTTCATTTTCCAGCCCTTCTCCATCTCGTGATGAGCAGTGGCTGCCACCACTGCCATCTCATTCAGTCATTCTCCGTCTCAAAATGCAGTGAAGCTTCTCTTCTCTGATCTCCTTACATTGAAGCAAATTATTCTTGCTCTTGTTGCTGGTGGAAAGTGAATTAAATTTAAGTCTGGAGTGCAGCCGCCTGTGGATGAGGCTCATTTTTCGCTAAGCGATGTCATCAGGCCACAGCTTACATTTTTCTTCTTGGTTTTGTTTATTCATAATTTGCCTACACATGACATTAAACAAGCACTGGAAAAAGAGAGAAAAAGGTACAGAAGCTGACAATAAGAAACAGATCATTGACATCCCTAATGCAAATCCCTTTTCTTAATAGTCTCTCTCTTTCTGAGTGGCAAGTGAACACAACTCTATACTAGTGAATGGTTCTCTGCTTTGGCAAAATGATAGAGATGCAAGCCTTGCTCCTGCTTTCTGGGGTAGACACAGGAAGTTTCTTCAGGATACAGAACAATTCCAGGGACAACTTCTTCGGTCACACGCCGTAGATGCCACTGGCATGAATGGAAAAGCGTAACCAGGGACCTAACGTGTATTGACTGCCACTGATGTTGCAGTAGCTGTGTTAGATATTTACAGTCTTTAAAAAATAATTAGTAATAAGAATTGATTAGGAGCAATTACTTCAGACTGTTACTGGAAGGGAGGCCTTGAGTGTGAGATGTGCAGGTTCTTGGCAAAGAGTTGAACGAAATACACAAAGTAACAAAGGATGGAAATAAAGGAACGAAACAGGGAAAGTAAAGATGTATGGAAGAATGAAGCACTCCACTGGGAGGGAGCAGGCCCAGCAAGTGGCTCAAGGGCCCTGGTTACAAAGTTTTTTAGTGTTTAAGTACCTGCTTTTGAGATCTCAATTGGCTACCGTTGTGGATGAAGGATTTGGCCCATGGCCAATTAGAGGCTGGAGTGAATTGGGGCCCTATGCAGATGGAAGGATGATCAATGCTTCCTTCTCCAACGCCCATAATCTGAGGCACTTTCCCTTTCCATCTGAGACATAGTGGGCTGGTAGGGGTGTAGGGGAGTAGACTTTGATCCTTGTTACTAGGGTGTAGAGAGATAGGTTGTTTTCTTTTTTGATCCAGCTTTAGGAAGATAGCCAAATTGGCCTTAGGTTCCCTGCCCCCAAATCCGTGTGTTTTTTGATCCAGCTTTAGGAAGTTAGGACAAATTGCCTTAGGTTCCCTGGCTCAAGACCCAGGTGTTTTCTTTTTTGATCTAGCTTTAGGAAATTAGCACGAATTCCTTTAAATTCCCTGCGTCCAGACCCTATTCTCTTGGCTCAAGACCTCTGAGATAGCTGTAGGGTAACGCAAGGGAGAACTCAACAGTGCAAGTCAGGAGACCATTGCTGGTACTGGTTTAGTCACCAAGGACCTGCGGCGGTATTGCAGAATGTCCTTTCACCAGCAGTTCCCTTGTTTGTGCGGTGAGTGAGTTGAGTTTGTAAATTCTATGCTTGAAGTCACAAGCTGGGCAAATTTTGGTGCCATTTTAACTCCTGGTTAACACCAGTATATGTTTGTCAGTATCTGTCTTATTTTATTTCTCAGTTATTTAGTGGTTGACTGTATAGCCGATAAAGCTCAGGGCTTTCTGAGTTTTTCCCTTTCCTCCTGCTGCTCACTTTTGGGCCATTGAAGCACCCATTCATATATTTATCTCAGACTGGAGAAAGCACAAAGATAGGAACTGAATGAAGTCCACTGAGCTCCTTAGTAATAACTCTGATAAAAAGAATTCAGGGGAAAAGGCTGAAACTTTGTGATTCCAGTGAAATTTGGTAATTTATTTAATATTTTGATGGAGTTTGAGAAATTATTTTTCCATTTATTTTGTATGCGCTATTGCAGCTTATAGGCAGGAAATGGCTATAAGGTAAACAAGAGTCTAGTTGGAATTGGGGATGCATAATCTTACATAAACCAAGGGACTTTGCATGGGTAACACTGATTTCCAAATTCATTTGGTACAGGACTAAAAACTAATTACCATACATGAAGTGCCAGCATGACTTGTGATAGCAGATGGAGTGTTTTATATATCTGTGAGAATAAGCTTTTTCCAGGAAGCAGACTAGTCAAGGCTCTCCCAGTAATTAAAGAAACATTGTCAGTATTTTTGGCCAATTGCCCACATTATATACTTAAAAAAAACACACCTTTGGGCGGATCACCGGAGTTCAGGAGTTTGAGACCAGCTTGGCCAACATAGTGAAACCCTGTCTCTAATAAAAATATAACAATTAGCCAGGCATGGAGGTGGGCGCCCGTAATCCCAGCTACTCTGGAGGCTGAGGCAGGAGAATCACCTGAACCCGGGAGGCGGAGGTTGCAGTGAGCCGAGATTGCCCCATTGCACTCCAGCCTGGGTGACAAGAGTGAGGCTCCATCTCAAAAAAACAAAGAAACAACAACAACAGCATCAAAAAACCACCCCTTTGGGGGATAAAAAAGACCTAGCATTGTTACTGTGTGTCTGGCACTTTGCCTAGCTCATTATATACTTTAATTTAATTCTCGAAAGAGAGAAGTAACATCTACGATGCCCAAAACAAACATATGTTATTCCATTAATGCCAACAGAAAGGCCATCGTTCTTCACTACGTTTACTTATTTTTTTCTTTTCTTCTCCTTGTTTTCCTCTCTCTTCTCCTGTGCTCACATCCCTTCCTTGTTCTCCTTTCCTGACTCCTCGGTCCCAGCTGCTGATAGTCACTCCTTTTCTTCCTTCCCCTTCCATGTCTTGGGTCTGCCCCAGGCTTGGGTCTGTCCCAGGCTCCTGTGGGTGTCCTTTAACTTCCTTGGCAACTTTTGAGATTAAAACTGTTGCAGACTGCTGGCATAAGTCAAGTCACATTTGGCAAAATGTGTGTTACGTATCTGGAAACTGGGTTATACTCATTCTAGGGCAATTAAGTGGATAATTGCTCTGGCATAAAGACAGCCTTGTACTATTCTTGTAATGAAATAAATAATTTCAACTGTAGTTCCACCTAATACTTCCAGAGTGTAAAAATCCTGGCCCATTATTACTGTAGATCAATTAAATGTCTCTGAAGCTTCTTTATGTTCTTTTTTATAGGAATTTTGCTGGCTATAATTATTGTGTTGCTTTTAAAATGGGAGTCCTTGGTCTCTCATGGAATAAAAATGAAATGCTCCCTGAATTAAGCAAAGTATTCATGGGAGGAAGCAAAAAGCTCATAACCTTTCCTTCATCTAATTTTCTTTGGCCAAGGCGTTTTCCTGGCTTGTCTAGCACTTCAGATAAATGATCACAGAAAGGGTGAAGAAGTCCATAGTTTTAATGGGTGATATTTGAAAGAAGGATATTCCTGGTCTAATATGGTTATTATTTATATCACTGATTAGACACTCTAGCTGATCTGACCTACGTAGTTACAGAGAACCCAAACTGTGTGCTCAGTTTTGTGCTCTGTGCTGTTCTGCAAACAGGGAAAATAATTGCCCTTAGGACCTTATGTTTTTGGGAAGTTCAGAGGACTCCGTATATCTAACAAGAATGAACTATGCAGGAGAGCTGGGGTACTTTTAAAATTCTTTTCAATGGACATTAAGGGCTGCTGGTGTTCAGAAGAAACAAAAAGAGCTGTATGATCCAAAAGGATTTCTTGGAGAATTTTGGGCTAGAAATAAACCTTAAGGAATGTGGCAAGTGAGTAAGAAAGAAGAGGGTGTCTCAAGCAAGGGCTATTTTTCTTTGTGTCTCTCTCCTCACTCCCCATCCTCTGTACTCTTTTATGGTCAAACTCAGCAAACAAACCAATCAGTAAGGCAGAGTAGATGAGTTTTCAAGTTTGGAATCTGACAGTGTTGGTTTGAATCATTTGTCACTCCGAGGCTGTGTGTTCTTGACCCCAATTTCAGGGTTGTCATCTATAAAATAAGGATGATGATGGCCCTTATTTCTGTTTTTTTTCAGAGGATTCCTTGTGATAGTCTTAGGTCATTCAACACATGTTTTTGAGCACTTAGTTCTTGGTCCTCTGCTAGACTTAGAGAATGTAGAAGTGGGCACAATGGATACATCTTTGTCTTCAAGGAGCTTAGAGTCCAGCAGAGAAGGCAGATACAATTACATAACATGCTTCCCAGAGTTCCTGAGTCATAGCAAGTCTTCAGTTATATATTGGTACATATCAGCTGCTATTTTCAATAATTATAGTAATCCAAGTGGGGACCTAGAAAATAGGAAAAATTACCTTTAATCCTCTGCCAACACAATTCGATTATTAGCCGGTGGCATTTTGCAAATTTAGTATTTTATGTTGAGTAACCAAACTTCCTTAAAAACTTTTAAGGAAAATCTAAAGAGTCTAGGGATGGAGGCAGCAAATCACATTGCCATGTATGTACCTATGCAACAATCCTGCATGAT